>NCSK02000389.1:0-18150 GCA_002276475.2 Chlorociboria aeruginascens | reverse complement strand
GGTAGAGGCGGGGGCATGGGCGGGATCAGAGAGGAATGGAGCTCGGAGGGGTGGAATGGAGATTTGAGGTAAATATGCGTCGATCTGTTAATCTTTTTCTGATCCATCGGAACAGCGGGGCGGGGCGGAGGTCGGCGGGAGTTGGAAGGCGGTGACGGAGATGGGAATGGAGGTTAGATCTAATAAATGGTGGCTCCGCTCCGAGCGCAGCGGACTTAAACTAATGGGGATGCTAAACCACAGCCTTGCAGCAAGGCTGCTTAGGCGTCTTATTATTTTTCTATTGGTTGGATTAATATGCATTCTGAAAGTTGATGCGTGAGCCATTATTCCATCTCTATTTCACACAATTATGCTGATCATTATTGTCTGAACCATAAGAGAGACAATGGAGGGTAGAATGGATTGGGGGCAGGATTGAGCTTGCCATTGCTCCAATCTCCTTCAGACAATTATGGATATACCAGAAAATCAATCCTCATTATCTCGGCCTTAAGAGAAACAATGGTATGCGCTATGGAAAGGGTTTAATGGGCCTAATAGCAGATGTGTGCACCATTGTATCATGCTGTTCTGTACAATTATGTAGATGCCAAAGAGGATCCTGTGATCTGATCCCCATTGTCTGGACTATAGGAGAAGCAATGGCGGTGGAATAAAATGGAGTGGACATGGAGGTTTGTGAGCCATTGTTCCATCCAATCCCGCACAATCATAAGTGCACTAGAGAGGACCCTATGAATAAATTTTCATCTCATTGTCTCAACTACAAAAAAGGCTAATGCTGGACAGGGGATAGGGCTAGGGGTAGGAGGCACATGGGATTGAGCCTTCCTGCTATTATTCCAGTTTGTTTTGCACAATTGTGAATATACTAGGCTGTCTTTTATAAATTCATTCTTAGTGTCTGAATGATAGGAGGAACAATAGTTGGAAGATGGTATGAAGGAAAGTGTTCAGTATAGGATAATGTATTAGACCATGAAGGTGAAGTCAAGACACATCTCTCGCTTATGGTGCTGAGTCAATGCTGACTCATGACACAGAAAAGGGGCACCAGGTGCTGACATAATTCATGACGGATCGTCAAAATACGCGAAAATGATTATATTTTAAAAGAATATATTTATTATTTTTATTATTATTATTATAATGCATTTTTAATAAGTATTCCACTTGTTCTAGCTACCTGCCTATATTTTCTTAGCATTTCACTAATACGCGCACGAATCTTTTTTATTATAATTTGATTTTATTTTTTTTAAAATAATTATTTGTAAAGTGAAAATGTTACCGATATCTCCACTAGATTTTAACGAATTTAAAAGCATACGGACGTCCGGAAGAAGCTATTAAGCTATAAGCGGGTTCCGAGATTATTAGCTATATGCGGGGTTTAGCTATAGCCGGGATTCGAAATTATTAAAAATAAGCCAAATTTAAATATAAATATAAATTATATTTTTAGCTTTTTTTAATATATATAAATAAAGCTAAAGTTTTTTAAAAAAATTTTAGACATTTAATTATTATAAGCTATTAATATATTTATATATAATTCATTAATAATTCGTATCCAATTTGTTACTTGACCCAAGTTTCCCTTGAGTTATTCTGAAGTACCTTATATAATTAAAAATAAGAATTATTAATATTATTTAAATTTATTAAGCATAATTAAATTTAAAAAAAATATATTAAAAATTAATTATAATTAATTAATAAAAATTAAATCTATAAAAATTAATAAAATATTAGTAGCATATTGGTAAATATAAAAAATTAAATATTAATTATTTAAGCAAAAATATAAATATAAATAAATTTATATTTTTAAATTATTTTAATCTTAAAATAAATTAATATTACTTATTTTCTATTCATATTCTGAACCCCATGCAACCGTTACACCTGAGAGTTCAACATTGTGTATTAGGTAAATAATTGTAAGAATGCTCTAAGTTTTTACTTTTGCGGCTTGCCATATTATACCTGGAGTTAAATCAACGGATAGAGAGATTTTGAAAGAATTTTTGAATTATGTTATAAGGGAAGATGCTTTTAAAAGTATTAAAAAGGAATGCTGAAATAGATTTGGACGTTGGTTTGTTCTTCTATGTTAGAAATCAAAATAACTTTCGGCCTAAATCCAACTTATTTCAACTTAGTCCAATTTGATACTGGAAGCATGGGCTTAAAGGACACTTAGTCACAGACCATATAAAGCCCTTACCTTTGCTAGCCTGGTGGGCCGTCCACGTTTGAAGAATGGGATGCAACGAGTCAATACATCTTACTGATGCTCCTTGGTCTACCTATCAAATTGAATCAAGGAGTTATTTCTAGGCCACAATTTTGCGAAAGGCGCTTTCCGGTATCATCGAGATTGTCATTAAACTGGTATTAAGCTGCTTCGGAAAATTGACGGTCAAAAAACACGGCTTTTTACGCAAGGAACGACGAGACCCTTCATTGCTTAAGGTATTAACCTTTCTGGAATTTACAAGAATAGCGGAGGGGGGGTTGCCGGGCCCAATCGGAGCTCCCTGGCAGCCAAATTGGCTCAGCAACAGCTATTTAAAATTATTATAATAACAGCTTTTTAAGCCCTAAATCAATGCCAAAAAATATATTAATAACCAATTGCATATCTTTGTGCATACTTGATAGCTTCGAATTTATTTTATTATATTTTAAATATAATATTTCCAATATTAGTTATAATTAATATTTAATTTTTAATTATTTTTAAAAATAAATGGGGATGAAATGGCTTTATTTCGTATTTTGATCATTATTCTCGTCTTAAGACTACCCCTGAATTGAAAAAATTGTCATGGATCGAGTATACGATGCAAGCAAGCATTCAATAATACACGTCATAAATCGCATCCCAACTCCCGCTGCCCCAAAGCACAAATTCAAATTTTATGATTCCTTAACCAGATGAAAAATCACGAAAAATCCACTGTCCCTGTAGGTCTCTGGCCCCTCTCTAATCTCCGTCTCCTCCTCCTCTCCTCCGCATTTCCCTCCGTACTCCCGCCCGGACTCATCGCGCTCCACGTCCCATGACTCTCGGGACTCCCTACACTTGCCGGGCCCGACGCCTCTCCCGGTCTCCCAGAGAAATAAGCTGAGTCTTTAGGTCTTCGTCCAGCTGCGAACGCCGGGTTGGGAGGAGAGAGTGAATCCATGACTGGCGGAGGACCAGATTCCGCTAATCGCTCAGCTGTTCTCTCATCTCTTCGGTAGCGGCGGCGATTGGTACTGACGTCCGTTCCTGATAAACTGCTTGTGGAATCCGCTCTTCTTCGTTGGCCTCTTCTTGCTTCTCGTTCTGCCGCTGCTTCTTGCTCGGTTAAGCGTCTTAATGTGACGTTGCGATCCTTGTCGCCATGAACTTTGACTTTGACGCTCACGGGCGGACTGGAAACCCCTTGAGAATGTTCTCTTGAGCGATTCCTCCTTCTTTCTTCCTCGGCGGCTAATGCTGAGGCTTCAGCGACTGCAGCGGCAGCAGCTGCTTCCCCTTCTCTTCTTCGTCGTGATGAACCACGCCTCTGAATTCCACCTCCTACTGAAGCGTGTTCGCTTCCTGATTCGTGTAATATGCCTTGCGGATCATGAGGTATTGGTGGCATAGTTACTGAGTCTGTAATATCATGCCGAGATCTTGATTGACTCGATGCTGCTCCGGCTGCCGCACCACCTAAAGCTATAGGAATTGGCGGAATCGAGTCTCCTGGCCGAACATGAGGATCATCAATGATAGATGATAAATCAGATGAATAATTTGAAGTATGACGTCCAGTTCCAGGTCGACGTGGCGGAGGGAATCCATCACCGGTGAATCGCGACCCTTTGCCACCTACTCCTGAGCGTCTTTCATCCTCCATCCTACGCTCCTCATCAAGTCGATCCTGTTCCCTTTTATCTCGCCGATCCTTCCACTTCTTTGCAAGCCATCCGGCTCCAAGACCTGCGAGTAATGAATTTCGGAGTTTATGACTCTCTTCTTGAGGTCGTCTCGATGGACTCAGTGTTGAATCCATATAAGAGTCCGAATCGACACTATCTTGTCGACGGTGACTACGAATTGGTCTTGGTGTTACCGGACGCGGTTCTGCTGCACTCAATGCCTGTGCAGCTAGAACTGGATTTCCTGGACCAGGTAAGATTGGACGGCCAGGTCTACCTTCTTCCAGCCGATGCTCTTCAATGCTATCTTCACTGCTACTATCATGCCTTCTCCGATTGTGGCGGCTTGGGGTATCCGGTGCCACAGAAGAATAGTCATCCCCATCCTTCCTTCGTTGTCGACGATCCCACCAAGTCTTCGCTAGAGCTCCAACACCAAGTACAGCTGCACCTTTCAATGCTGTATTCATAAAACCTCCATCCGATTTTCTACGTTCGTTATATTTCTCTTCTTCAATGTAGCTGCCCGACCCTCTCCTTGAAGGCACGACTTCATCTCTCCGACTTCTACTTCGACTCCGACTCCGGCTCCGATTCCTCCGTCTTCCTAATAATGCAGCAGCTGCGGCACCAGCAGCTAATGGCGCAAGCAACCCTCCAAATCGACTCGATTTACGGTCCGGAATGACTGTACCCTCGTGAATGCTGCTCGTGGCCGTGAGTTCTTGGCCCCTAGAGGTGGCTCTGTATGATAAGATAAAGTATAGAATCACAAGAAAAGCCACCCAAAGGGTATAAAGCACAAACGTAAACTTCGGAGATCCATAGAGCGTAAGACCGAGAGGAATCTGAGCGATTGCTAACAAAGCAGTCGCCCTCCCAATCCATTGATGCAATACCAACTTGACCGAAATTCCCCTGCGAACCGTCGCTCTTCTTCTCCTATAAATCCATCCCCCACCAAGTCCCTGCACAAGCACCAAAACATATATTGCTAACCCGATGCCATGATGTGGATTCGTAAGACTTCGTTCCGGACCCACCGCAAACCATCCTAATATAAACACCACAGTCGAGAGACCCAAAGTCAAGATCTGGAGATAAATATGTGATCGTACAGCCCAGCCTGAATTCCGGTTATAAAACCTGGCGGTGAAGATTGCAGCTGGTACGATGAAGAGAAACGTGGCGACCGCAACAATGGCATGAGCTTTCACCAGTTGATGATACTGAGGTAGAGCCGCGAAACGATTCCCCATGCCTGTAATTATTTCTTGATCAGAAAGAGCTGAAAAGTGGGAATACAAGCGTACCATTATATCTCATCGTCTCGAAATTCAAGCCCACCAGATTCGGGAGCAGGAAATCATTCCGTGTCGCATCCCAAGTCCCGTCTCCAACATACATGGTATTCGAGGAATATGAACTGCTGCCCGCTGGCGAAAGATCATCTACCGGCGCCATGACGGGCGAATGCGCCGCCCGATGGGGCTCAGGATAGCACGGCAATCCACAAAATCCTCCTATCTAAAGAATGTGATGCGGGCTGCTCCTGGAGTTCTTTCTTCAGCGACGAACTAAATGTTCCGACTGGAATGTGGAGATGCGGCGAAAACTCGCTGGCACTTGTATCAGATGTAAGTAAATATTGCGATACGGACTTTTGTTTGCCGGGCCCAAGTACTGTACATACGAGTAATGAATGGAATCCAGACCTCGATCTCGCAGTGCCAAAGGAGTCAATTGATGGGTGTGGTCTTGGTTAGTAGGCGAGGACGCTTTTCATACATATGGCCATTCGACTTTTTGCCCAGAGCATACCAAGTTGCAGATACAAGGAGACGAGGTCGTGCAATGGTGGATCGTCAGCGTTCGCGGGGTGACGAGTGGCTTCGCCAAGAGTGGGACGGTCGACGGTCCGCTCAGCAAATCAGAGGCCGGCATTCTTTTCAGCCTCATTGGGGCGTACGAATTATGGCGTCTGATGGTAACAATTGTTCATAAATCGTGAGGTCACCCTTGAAGAACCGTCTTGCTGCCTGCGGAACGGTCAATGAGAATTAGGAAGTGGTTCTTATTTCGCTGTCTTTGACCAGCTGGTGCCCATGGAAATTCCCCAGGTATCCTCTGCCCAGCTGTAGCCAGACTTCTGCCAACCGCCTATTCCGGGAGCTCCTTATTGTCCTTGCTCCCCTTCGAGTACCAGCCGCTTTGAAGGACCGGCGTGATTTGATTAGCTTAGATGTGATGCGAGATTTCCGAGACCCCTCTTATTCTTACTACTAACATATGGCACATATAAACACAGATGAACATCGCTGGATACAATTTGGTCTATATTTGGAAGACGACATCTCGACCTGAGAGTGGAGGCAGTGAGACGCCCACGTGACAACACTGATATCGACCGTGAACCCCTTACCTCTTCTACAGTATGTTGTGAGATTTTGGTGATTCTAGGGCATACGCGAATCGCGGGGGTGGATGATAGCAGGAAAAGAAGATCTTCAACCCTCCATCCAGCCCAATCGAATGCTCACTATTATTCCCGACTCCCGAGGTCACCATCACTACCGATCCGATCTCGGTGTCCTATCGAGAAGAGGATGGTGCATCTTTCCACCCCGACTCGGGCTATAATGGCCCTATTATGCCTCGATGCCATCCCATCCTTCGCTCGACACCGCCTACGTCGATTCGTAATTGCCGCCAGGAAGCACCCGTCCTGCAGGCTATAGGAAGTAGGGTTACCGGCTGTCAAAGCCATCTTCGCACAAATCAAGACAGCCGCCCACCACACCATGTCCCATGCCCGGGACAGCAGAACCCTTTTTTCGCAAGTGCCGAGGTGGAAGAGCACCAGGATGCCAACCAGAGCCCCCTACCGTGAGCCCCCATCCAGCTAATATGCTGCGGCATCTGCACGCAACGGGATGAGACGAGCATGCATAGTGCTTCTCATATCATCATTTTGGTCCAGAGTGGAGAGTGGTCACACGGGGCTGGGGAGTCTGCATGGGATGGTTTTCGAGGAGGATGAAGCTGCTGAGTGTCGTTCTTTGGGGGATGGTGGATGTTAAAAACCAACTTGATCCGGGCGCGGTGAAGAAAACCCTGCACTTGAACTCCTATGTAGGGACAGGCGGGTCCTTGCTGGGAAGGATTGGGTGGTGAGGGTTATTAGGAGAATTTCTGACTCGCCGTGCATCGCGAATCGCTCAGATCCAAGTAGGCCCTAGATATTGATATGTCCATCTTTCCATGTAGATTGACGCATTCCCCCCTCCTCTGAAGATACGAGTAGCATGGCATGAATTGACACGCGCATGAACGTTGATCCTGCATCAGGATGGACAGCCTTTGGGAGCGACTCCGTAGTCTGGGGGGGTGTTTGATATGTGCGTGGTTGATCTCTGAATGCGGCGTGTGGAAACCTCCCATCCTATCCTGTGCTGACTGATCCCAACCCCCGGCCCCCGTTACACGTCCACGTCCTGTACTTCCGCCTCGTCTATTTGGAGAAAACATGGACATGCCCCATGCTCATGCATTTCACTTAATTCAACATCTTTACAAGTCTCGCGATTCTCATTCACCAAAGAACGGCCTGTGTCTAATTCCCCGCGGATGACGGCGTTCATGAGCACAAGTCCTGTTCTGCATATCCAACAGGCACTATCTGATCCTCCATCCCACCGCAGACCTAGGTGGAGCCCCATCGCTCTCTTCATCTAGCGGACTCGGTCGTCTTCTCTGGGTCAGCGGAGTCGCATGCCTCGTGCTTCGTCCGGACCCAAGCGACAGCAGGGTGCTGTGAATCAACGGGATACCAGGCATGAGAATGGTCTGGTAGGGCCCGGCAAGAGGGTGCAGAAGCAGAAGAGTAATGGACATCTGAACGGCCATCCCAGAACCCCCGAGACTCCATCGTCGACACCACCTCTCCCTTCCACCCCACCTTCGACCAACGGACATGTACCGCAGCCATCAATCCTGGACGACATCGCAGCAGATCGGAAGATGGCAGTGGCAGCTATGAGGAGGCCGTCGGTCAGTGTGTATTCGGAATCGTCGTCGTCCGAGTCTTACAGCATCACTCCCGTCAACTCTTCCCACGAGATCCACCGCCGTATCGACGTCAATGCAGCCAAGAATCCTGCGGTGCATCGTGACAGTGGACCTGTGGCCTTTGTTCTCACGGTTCTCAAGTCATGCCCCTTATACGATACAATTGCCATCCTCATCGTCCTCCTCCAAATCCCGCCGACCTTCCTCTCCATCATCCATCTACTTTTCGCGTCCTTGACCTTCGTTCCTCCTTCGAGTGCTACATCTACTGGACTGAATTTTACCGATATTTTTGAGGGGACACATGGGACTCCGTCGTTAGCTACGATTGTCTTTGTTGATGTGTTTGTTCTCTTGATATGGCTATTTTTATGGAGTCCGCTCCAAGAAATAGCATTGGACCTGGCCCAGACAGTGATTGCATTAACGCTTGGAGGGGGCACAAGTGGAAGAGAAGCGGGTATGAATAATGTTTTGGTGTGTCTGGGTATCATAGGGGTGTCGCATTTCGCTCGGAGTGGGAGCGATAAACCATCTGGATTACGGGCTATAATATCATCTTCTCGTGGGCTTATTGGATCAACAGACTCCGATGATCCTCTTGAATCCATCTCTCAAGGTGGGAACAGGAAAGATGCCCATGGATGGATAAGAAGCATTCTGGCAATTCATATACTGGCACAAGGGGTGGTACGATATATTCGGGACTGGTATGTCCGGCGAGAGAGACGAGATATTTCAGCATCAAGCATAGGCGATCCGGAGGCTGCCAAAGGATTACCAGATATCGGTACTGAAGCTACTATGCCTCATCCTCAGACCCCAGAGTCCGAAGTGCCCAATGTTTTGGCATCCCATGTTTTAACGACGAAAAAGAAAAGAAAACAAAGCGCGCAGGTCCGAATGCGGCAGCCATTATGGGCAGCTCTCGCCAGTACAAAAATCGTAATGGTCAAAGAATACGAAACATCACACACAGCAGCCGAGTCAGCGGGCACAAACGCTACAGATATCAACAATCTTGGCAACGCACCTTTCAACACTGAACCGGACCGAATATGGATCACTTATGTCGGTCCCGATGAAGTTTTCTTCAGTACGAGTTACTTTCCCGCACACTGCACCCAAAATATTGAAGAGAGAAATTGCTTGGATTCACAGGGAATTGATAAATCCAAACCATTTTTCGTCCGCGTCAACCAGGCTATTTGGCAACCGACAAGAATACATCCAATAGCAGATGAGTTAATTGGACGTGAAACGCGATGGACTGGAGAGATCTTCGGACTGGCACCTATGTCTAGTTACGAATGTGATTTTATCAGTACAGTTGACGGATCACTCATTTTCTCCACAAGTGTCCGAACTCTTCAACCACCAACAGATACGACTGCTGCTTCGCAACCTCCCAATATCCAAGTCCCAGTCCGACCTGGTTCACCAACTACAACTCTGAAATCATCTATTGCCACTTCCGAGGTTAGGTTAGCCGACGAGCTCTCTCGTCAAAAACGAGAGAAGAAAGAGCAGAGAGCAAAAATCAACAGCGCCCGCAGAGACATCAAAGAACTGGTCACCAGCATTTCTTCCTCGGGAGGTAGCGATGACAAACTTCGTCAAAAAGTCCAACAGAATAATCTCCACATGAAACAAGCCGAAGACGCCCTCGAGACACTCGATTCCCAAATAGCTCTACTCGAAAATATCCCTTCCGACGAAACTGCCTTGTACACATCCTCCAAATCTAACTTCCAATCCGAAAAAGCCCTCCAAAAGTCTATCCGAACGGAATTCAACAACTTCAAGGCCTCTACTGATCGACAAGTCTCAGCACTAACCAATGAACTTTCCACCCTCGAGCAGAGGCGCGAGAAACTCGAAGCCCGCAAGACCAAGTTAGTCGCCGAACTCGATCGGGTGACTGACGCCAATGCTCGTGGCCTTGACGCAGCTCAACGCCAGGCATCCGAACGTAATGCCAAGGAAGCGGAAAGACGGAATATCGAAAAAGTACACCGAGATCACTTGGTCGAACTTGAATTCATGATCTCGGAATATAATATTGCTCTAACGCAGATTAATACCGAGATTGTGAGCCTCGGTCAGATGGGTATGGGAATGGATTTGTATACGCAGAATCCTAGTCCGGCTTCTACTCATGCACAGTTACAAGGCCCGGCCGCTCAGCCTTACGTTGATATTCCTGAGGGCGGGGTAGTAGCGGGGTATCCTTGGGGCCAGGGAGTAGGTTATGGTGCTTTGGGGAACACGGTTGGTCCTTCAGGTGCGTTGTTAGGGACGTTGTCGAGTGGAAGGAGAGGGAGGAGTAGCTCAATGCTGAGTAATGTTAGTGGGTTTACGCAGAGCAGTAGTGCGAGTGGTAACAGTGTGGGTTGAATTGGATCCCAAGCTTTAGAAGAATGAATTGATGTTCGATTGATAACTATCCTATTCTGACCTCCCCTTCCAGCTTGTATCCCCAATGTTCTCAGTTAAACCATACCGCCCGGAACCCTTCCAAGAACACCATTTCATACCTATCGCATCACTCATTTCCTCCCTCCTTCCTTCCTCGACCCCGTCCACGCACTCCAAACTGTTCTTCCCCTCCCTCTACCCTCCGTTCTGCTGACGGTACGGCAGGGGCCTCCCCTCTTGGCTTGTCGTCCCCGACAAAGCTAGACGGTGTCCTTGGGTGGAATCCATAAGTAGCGTGAAATGGGGTATCCTTAATTGAGCTATGCCAGGCATTATTATATGCGAACTCGGCTAAGGGCAGCTTGCTGCACCAGTCGTCCCCTCTATAGGTGGAGTAGGCTCTCAAATATTGTTCAATGTTCTGGTTTTGGCGTTCTGTTTGCCCGTCTGTCTGCGGATGGAACGCGGTGCTAAGTCGGCGCCGTATCTTTAGTAGAAAGCATAGGGACGACCAAAAATTACTTGTAAAAACGCTTCCACGATCTGACACAATACCCTTAGGAAGTCCAAAATCTTTGACGATAACTGCCAGGAACACATCCGCTAAGTGTGCGGCGGTAATAGTTTTTCGAACTGGAATATATTTGGCCATTTTCGTAAACCTGCAAATTACAACAAACACCGCATCGTAGACGTTGCCTAAATGATCTTTGCTCGACGGCAACCCTGTAATAAAATCACAAGAAATCTCTTCCCATGGGGTTTTAGGAACAGGCAACATACCAAGTTTTCCGTACGGCTTATGCCGGCGGGCTTTCACACGCTGGCAGGTATCGCAGCGGCGAACCCACTCTTTCACATCCTTTCTCATAGAATCCCAATAATAATAACGTCTTAGCAGCTCATAGGTCTTGGAGAACCCAAAATGCCCAGCTATGGGGTCATCGTGACACTGCCGCAACAACTCCTCTCTCAATGCTACAACTGGTGGGACATAGACAGTGCCGTTTTTTCGCAGCAATCCGTCTCCTTGACGCTCCCACCCCGCTGAGACTCCGGCACGACTACCACTAGACTTCCACTCATCACTTTTAGCAAAAGCGTCCTTAAGCTGCAAGTCATGAATGAAATCCAACATAGGTTGGTCCAGCTCATCGTATACCGTTTGCGAACCGGGAGGACGGCACCCCCGATCCCAGGGGCCGCATAGCTCGCGATCTATGGCCCCAGTGACAGCATTAACCTGCGAGACCTCTCTAGCCCTCACAGATACGTCACGACTCAACCGCTGGGCCCTGGCGTTACGGACATCGCAGACGGACCGTTTCACCGGCAGAGGCTGGCTAGACCTCCTATCCTTTTGGAAATGTTTACATCCGATTTGTTCGAGTACCGCCCGGTGTTTGCCAGGGGCCTCATCGGGTCCACTCAACAACAAACTCGCAATCAGCGAAAACTTCATCCTTAGCAAAGGTAGCAAGTCTTCTTTCTCGTCATCTGCTCCTTTATAATCAGGGCGACGAGACGGTCCATCGGCGGGGTTGGTACGCCCCTGCCGATACTCCACTTTAAAATCATACGCACACAACTCTTCAGCCCATCGGGCTTGCCTTGCATTAAGCTTGGGCTTTGTCATAAAGCTCTTCAAGCCATGGTGGTCTGTCTTGACCGTAACCTGATCTTGTACGTGTCGTAGGTAGTGCGACCAATGCCTAAATGCCAATACAATGGCCATTAGTTCTCCATCATGGGTATCATACCTTGATTCCACATCACTCAACTTCTTAGAAAAGAAGGCGATAGGATGCCACGCATCCGTACCGTCTCCGCTGAACAGCTGTGACAAGACTGCTCCCACTGCAAACTGCGACGCATCTGTTTCAACCATGATAGGTAAATCTGCTCTAAAGTGCCTCAGTACCGGTGCACTGCAGAACCGGGCCTTCATCTCTTCAAAGTTCATCCTTGCATGCTCTGTAAGCTTAAAAGGTTCAGAAGGCTTTTTGCTCGACGTCTTCAGCATATTTGTAAGACCGGCGGTGTGCCGTGAGTAGCCCTTAATGAAGCGCCTATAGAACCCCGCAAATCCAAGAAATGTTTGGATATCCCTAATCGTCTTAGGCTCAGGCCACTCGCTCACCGTCCGCACACGCTCCGCTTCCATCTCGACTCCTCTTGGACTAATGACAAACCCTAAGAACGTCACCGTATCAACTCTAAACGCGCACTTCTTGAGGTTAATATATAACTTGTAGGTACGGAGCCGCCCCATAACCTCTTTAACAGCGGTTTCATGATCTTCTCCTTTTGTGGTATAGATCAAAATATCGTCTAGGTAGACCACACACGTAACGTCAACTAATCCTACTAGTGCCTGGTTGATATAGGCTTGAAACGTAGCCGGGGCGTTAGTAAGCCCGAATGGTACTACACAGTACTCAAAATGCCCGTACCGGGTCCTGAACGCCGTTTTGTGCTCGTCTCCTGTTCTAATTCGGATTCTATGGTAAGCATCCTTAAGGTCGAGCTTGGTAAAGATATCGGCATTGCTCAGGCGATCCAACGTTTCAGATATGAGCGGGAGCGGAGTACGATCCTTCTTTGTTATTCGGTTTAACCCACGATAATCTACGCAAAGCCTCAGCCCTCCGTCCTTTTTGGGTACGAACATTACCGGGGCACCCGCCGGGCTGGTTGAGCGACGTATCCACCCATTTCTTTGGGCCTTCTCAAGGTAATCCCTTAGAACTTGTAGTTCCATGTCCGACAGGTTGTAAATAGGCCCCCAGGGCAGCACAGCACCCTCCTCGAGCTCGATACGATGTTCCATCTTGTGGTGTTCAGGGAGCTGCCCTGCTGCCTCGTCGTTGCATAGATCGGTAAACTCCCGATACGCCTCTGGCAGCGTTACGGTCCCCGTATCCTTGGTAGAAATAGATAATATTTGTGTGATTCGGCTTTTGTTCCCTTGAACATACGAGAGGCGCGGCCCTGATTCGTACCCTCTTTGGCAGTGGACCATAACTGGGGTGCTCCCTTCCTCTGCACAAGCCTTATAAAACTCTTTCGGTGAAAGCACGCTTATTGTGGTTGGGCTAGTATCCGCAAACCACCAGGTCCTGTTCCGAAACGAGATAAGGGGGTCCACGTCCTCCAGCCACGGGTATCCTAATATAATTTGGGAGGACGGATTATCCATAGCAACAAACAGGTGCTCATCGGCTCTGGTTAGCCTCCGAGTATCTGTAACCTCGATCTCAGCTGCAAACACTCCATAAATCTCAATATGCTCTCGCTCCACACTTTCAATAGGGTCAACATGGAGGTCATGTTCCTGAAGCCCGCACTCTTTGGCTAGGTTTTGGTCGATCACGTTCTCCATGGCTCCGCAGTCCACCAGGGCCCGCTCAGTCCTCCATCCGGTGCGAGTACGTATCCTGACTGGTGTAATAAACTGTGTCCGCTTCTCCCGGTTCTGGCCCAACGTCAACGAAGCGATTACGCTGCGGCCTTGTCTTTTCCCTGCTGCTGCTTCTGGGGACAGGCATTGGCATAATGGCCTTGCTGGCCACAAGCGTAGCATACGATAGCCTTGCAGTCCATGAGCCGGTGCTCACTGCTACCGCACTTGAAGCATAACCCCTTCTTAAGCCTTTCTTCTCGCACAGAGTCGGCAGGCGTCTGCCCTGGTAATGGTGTTGCATTGACCCCTGTGCCTGGCCCTGTAGCAGTAGGCGTAGCGGTGACTGACCGTCTGAGTGGCGGATTGAATGGTTGGGTTGACACCACATGCTTAGGCTGTTGCCATGCCTGTGTCTGATTGACAGGAGTATCTGGCTTCTCCTTGTCGGCATGCCTCCGCTTCGACAATGCTTCATCTCCGGTCTCCTTGCTCGCTCTGGTCTTGGCATCTGTTTCCTTATTGAACTTCGCATTGTTTTCCTGCTTCTGGCAATACTGAATTAACTCGCTGCGGGTGCGGAACGGCTCACTCCTCTGGTTGACAAGTGTTCGCAGTTCTGGGCGTAGCTTAAGGGTTAAGGTTATAACCAACTCTTCTTCGGTCCTCTGGGGCAGATCCGCTTCAAGGCCGTCCAGATACGTGATAAAACTCTGTATTGACTGGCCCTCCTTTTGCCTTGCTTCCTGATGTGCGGCGAAAGCGCTCATGGACCGGTTCACTGGGTCCGCAATCTCGTTCAATANGAATTCGAGAAACTCCTTCATCGTCCACTCCTTTCTCGGCTTNCTTCTGCAGGCCCGCATCCACGCCGTCTTGGGTGCGCCCTCGAGACAACTACTTCCATACTCGACCTGGTCCTCTTCATCGGTCCATTCTATGATACCGAATCGGGTCTCTAGGTCAAAACAAAAGGTTTGATGTTCAAGCACAGATTTTCCACTATACTTAATGGGTGGNAGGCTTACCCCGCGCAGGTTCTTCGCCTTGCGTACGGGCNGCCTCCGTCCCCGCTCTGGCACTCTCACAAAATCCTCTGGCCCATCTTCGCTTGATTCCTCGTCTACTGTTGCAGCACGACGGGGGCGACTCGTATCACGGCCCTCTCTGGCCACCTTCCGGCCCTTGAGCCCCTTCCTAATAATCTCCTTCAAATCATTGATTTCTTTTGCCATTCTCCTTTGTTCCATATCCATCTGTCTTTGCATCCATTGTAGTTGCTCCTTCGTAGACTCTTCGGCACCTAGCCGCTCCTCTTGTATTGGCGTCGGGGTTCTTAACTGTCGGGATCGTAATATCGGTGAGCCATCGCCTTCCCTTCGCTCCCCCTCATCATCACTCTCGTCATCGTTCTCGCTCACTGCTTGAGAACCATTCCTTAGGGTAGCAGTAGAAGCTTGTGTTGCAATCGGCTGCAACCGGCGGTGTCTATCTGCTGCAGCCCCGGTCTGTTCTTCGATCACTTCCAAGGCCTCTGTCGCGATTTCTTTGCTCTTTTCCATTGTAAGGTTTTTCCCACGAGGTTTTCCAGCCATTCTTCGATATAGTCCCGGTACCGCTGCGTGGCTTCAACGGTCTGTCTCCTTTGAAAGGGTTAGAGCTTTTAGAATGTGAGGGTCGATAGAACAGAGTGAAGAAGCCACAATAGATATATTCCTAGAACAAGACTAAAAGCTAAGGAGCCCTTCCGGGGACCTTACGACCTTATATTACCCCTTTTCCTAGATCCGTGCACCGCTGTACCAGCCACATTATTTAGAGAACACCCGTGCAAACCCCGTGACGACCCCGTAAGCTCCTCGCCCCCTGACAGTATCCCCCTCCTTGGGGATCACGACCCCGTGATCCTGTTGGCTATATGCCATCATAGCCCCCTACCGGCACTCATTCCCAGCGACCCGATCTGACTCCCGACTCTACTCCATGCGGGGGCCTAGCTCGTGCGACCTCAACTCTGCACCGAGCCGCAGTACCACCCAATCAGCGATCCAAAGATTAGCCACCCATATCATTCACTTTTAAAAGTGAAGTAGCAAACATTCTTTTTATAGGCCCGCAGCCAGTAGCGGTAGTATCTCGTAGACGTAGCGGGAACAAAACGTAACCCCCTCATTGCAATACTATTGTGAAGCTATTCACGATTGACAATAGCAAAATGACAATAGAAGCGGGACTGGCAACAAAAGCAATTCCGACGACAAAAGCAACAATAGCGTAGCTGGCCCGGGCCCTCGAACTTTCGAGGGTATATATATCCTCTCTCCCACCCATTCTCTTCCTTTCTCTTTCTTTTCTTCTCAACCTCCACCACCTCCACCTCCACCTTCACCTTCTGCCCCTCCCCCTCCCCTGCCCCTGCACCCCAACTACCATCAATCTCACCTTCAACCCCAATCATCATGGCCCCCCCCCCGTCGTCGTGCAGCTGAGACAGCCATTGCAGCGAGGTCTGCTGCTGCCCCCCCTCCGTTGGCTCGCCGCTGCTGCTTGCGCTGTGCCAAGAGGTGGGCTAAAGAACCGGACCAGCGCTGCAAGCTCTCTGGCCCAGGCTCAACGGCGTGTGGGCGCTGCCGCAAACAAAGAGCCACTTGTGCAAAGGTAAGTCTTCCCCCCGGCATTGCATTGCTAGGCACTAATCATTCATAGGTCCCCCAGAAGTACAACAAGCGTCTCAATGAGTTGATGGAGCTTGCGGACCGCACCCATGCCGAGCTGGCCAAGGACAACACCTTCGACACTGCGCCTCTTCGAAAACTTCAGAGGTCTTTCACTGCCAACATCGAGAGGTACATCCGCCTCCGAGCCCGCCGCGGCACAGCCAAGCGTCCGACCGACATGGTTGACACCCTGGGCGCCTTGCTGGGTTATGCTGAGTCGATAAGCTCGACCCTGGAAAAGATGTTGGATGTCTCCCGCTACCGGGTAAGAGTCCGCTAACCATCCGGTGAGGGTACACTAACATTCATAGGCAAATCTTCCCCCTATCATCAATGATGAAGATGATGAAGAACTTGACGATGCTTCCCTGCCTAGTCAGGATTCTACTGAGGCGGAGGATAATGGCGAGGGTGACGGCGGTGATGCGGCATAGTGCAATGCAATGTACTATGGAAATTTGTGTAGGAAGTGAAATGATGAGGGTGGCGTTTGTGATGCGCAGGCTGTTCGGCTGAACATCTGAGGCTTGTGCGATTCTTACTCTTCAATGTATTATAATGCATTTCCAATGCAAAAGGAAATCTCATCTACAATCTTGCTCGTAGCCTCACAGGTAGTGATCGCAAGCTTGCCTGCAACTTTCCAGCTTGGAACCTTGTACCAGCCTGCTAAGGGTCTGTATAGTCCAACCTTCGATTCCAGTCCACGGACCGCAGCCGAAGCCTAATCCCAGTCTCTAGGGGCTACCCTAACCCTAAGGGTTCCGTCTTGTTTTCTTCTTCCCAGGAGGCCTACCTCGTCGTCGTATCGGTGGGGTAGCGGTAAGATCGCTCCCTAGTGCAATTCTCCGGTACTCTCGCAGCTTCTCAGGGGCATGTTCCAGATGTTCGGGTGGTTCCCAGGTATCATCATCAGGCGAATAGCCTACCCAGCGGACCCTGTACATAGTCGTGCCGTTCTCCTGTCGGTGATCCATAATAGCCTCTACATCGAACTCTTGCTCTGGGTCAGCTCCGTCGATTGTCGGCGGGGAGAGGGTGGTGTCCGCCCGCTCGTAATAGGGTTCGAGTAAGGATACATGGACAACATTATGAATTTTCCAGCTTGGTGGGAGCTCCAATTGGTATGCGAGGGCCTTGTCACCCATAATGGCTCGCACCATAAAGGGGCCGGAGTATTTATGCTTGGTCTTATTTTGTACTCTAAACTTTCGAATGTTCTTATTCCTTAGTAACACCATATCGCCTACGTTGAAGGTCCGATGCGTATGCTTCGCGTTATACCAGCGCTGCTGTGCTTCTTGTGCCTCGGTCCAGAACTTGGTTAAGGTTTCCCTTTCTTGGTTTATGATCTCTACCCTCCGTTCTGCTGACGGTACGGCAGGGGCCTCCNCTCTTGGCTTGTCGTCCCCGACAAAGCTAGACGGTGTCCTTGGGTGGAATCCATAAGTAGCGTGAAATGGGGTATCCTTAATTGAGCTATGCCAGGCATTATTATATGCGAACTCGGCTAAGGGCAGCTTGCTGCACCAGTCGTCCCCTCTATAGGTGGAGTAGGCTCTCAAATATTGTTCAATGTTCTGGTTTTGGCGTTCTGTTTGCCCGTCTGTCTGCGGATGGAACGCG
>NCSK02000388.1:0-18222 GCA_002276475.2 Chlorociboria aeruginascens | reverse complement strand
GCTTCGCATACCACGCATCAAGCACCTCTTTTGAGAATGGCGGCGGCGTATCCCTCGGCATGGGAATCCTCTGCACCTCCTCATCTATCTCCTCCTCTCCACTACTCTCTTCCCCCCCTCTCCTCCTCTTCCCCAACACCCCGCCTCCCCTCCCCTCCCTCTCCCTCTCCCTCGCTCTGAACACCGGCGCCCTATCCCCCAGCGCCTCCCTCGCGCGCCTGATCCCCTTAATCTCGCGCTCCAACCCCTCAAGCTGCGTCTTCTCATGGCTGGTCAGTTTGGCGCCGCTCTTCTCTAGAGCCTGGAGCTCGGCGAGCTGGGCCTCGAGCCGTGTTGGGTTGCGCTTCGCGAGTTTCTCGTTGCGGAGCGCTTGCGTGCTAGCTTTCCCTATTGTGCTTGCTGTAAGCATGCGGGACTTGTGGGGGGAGATACATTGAGGGGAGGGGAGGGAAGGGAAGGGGGGAAGGACCTTTTTTTTATAGCTTTAGCTTTCTCAGCTCTGCGCTGTGCCTGTGCCGGGTTGATGGCTTTCTCTTTGGGCATTTTGAGGATAGGGGGTTTGGGGAGAGGGAAAGATTTAGGTTGACGAATTGAAGGCTCGAGGGGATGTGGGTGGGTAAGTTTTCGTCGGACCTTCGAGCATGGAGAAATTCTGCCACCGCTTTCTAGATTAGGCTTGAGGGACAGATTACGAATTCACAATGTCAATTAACTAGCAAGAATGCGCTGAACTTCTCTCTTTTTCTGTTTAAACTCGTCTTTTTATCACACACTGAAATTCTGGAAATATATACCATGCTTTCAGCCTTCTTTAAATGCGTTCCCATACTAAACGTATCCTCACTCTATCTTCACAGATTCATCGAACGATACTCTCCTTAGGGATGAGATCCATGAGCTAGCTGATGGATGAGACATAACTTTGTATTGATAAATGAGCCTTATCAGATGCAACTGCCCAAAATCGGCTTCAAACTGCCTATGATCTGGCTAAATTCTGAACGACATTAAGAAAGTCGTTCGTAAAGTAGAGGAAGTAGCACCTCAAAAAATGGCTGGCTTTCTACCGTTATATGGCATAATATCCTTTGACGATTCTGTAACCCTGATTGTCGGCTTCTTCCACTTCCTTTTTTTCATCAACAGCCTTTTCAAATGTATTCAAAATATTTTTTAAGCACTCTAAGAAGTTGCTGAAGTCCCCCGTCAAATGGTCTTCATCATTTCTTCCATGTCCTGCGAGGCCTTGTATCCAATAACGGCGATTTTCTGCAGTCATGGGAAACTGGCCACAATATTATTCTGGATATGTTCTGTATCCCACTTATATAGTTCATGTGAGACATGTACGGGCCACGTATTGACCCACCGGCGAAAAGCTAAGTATCAGATATTGTTGAAAAGTTCCTCGCTATACTCTTTTGGCTACCCATGGAAATACTTTACGATGCCATCCGGGTGACACGTCCCATCTATTAAAACATATCTTTGGCGAGATTGATATAGACATATGAACTCGCTTCCATTACGTCATTATCATGTAGAGGTCGGAAGTCCATAGGTATATTGCGGCAGTTTTGGGCAGCATTATGACCTTTGTAGTTGAACTGAGTATACTCTTCTAAAGTTATTTGTCGAGATTTGTAGCATACGGAGAGAGGGATATTTTTTGAATGCAGGTAGTCTATCCGTCCTCTGGGACATATCAAATAGGATATTGCTGTTTCGTATGTCAGCTAATCCTTTTCAAGAAATTGACCGAATGTTTCCTTCCCGGAAACTGTTTTGAGAGTGCATAGCTAGCCTGCAAGTCTTGTACATAATGACGCGAGGTCGAATCGAGGAATGGCACCAAATTTGTCGACGAATCTCCTTAGAGGGTTCACGAAATTGATGGAACGTCGTGGGAGATGACATTGTGCTCGGTATATGTCCGATATGTAAAGGGAGGGGTTGAAGATAGCTCCGAATATTTAGCTAGTGCTAAACTATTGACGGGAGCTAGGCACTTTCGGATAGGTGGCATATGATCACGTGAGTACCATGCTGGGATATAGGACTACTTCCCATTGTTCAAATCCTAGTTCAAACAATGGTAGAACTAGTTTTTATTGTATTTATCTTTTCAAAGTCCTTAGAAAGAAAACTGTAAAATATTAACTGAATTGTACTTCGTACGATGGAAATTAGTTTTGTCATTGATACATTATACCAGTTTTGTAACATAAACCCATTTAGAACCTTGAGAGCTGAACTACATCAGTACCCAGAGCAAATCATAATCACCTTTCTACAAGTAAATCAACCCAAATAGAATCTCTCTGATTCAAACTCATCTGATTCAACCCTCTGATTCAACCCCGCCACCGCCTCAGCCTCACCGCCACCATCACATGACGCAGCCTTGCACCCACCTGAAGCACTTCCCCTCGATTTCAATTCGAATTCCTCCCCTCACTCCAGCGCATTCACCTCAAGCAACAAGCTCAATAATGGCGACGTCGAAAAGGAGATTGAACACCTTCCACCCCTTTCCGCGCCTGCCCTTCGAATTGCGGCACAAGATCTGGCGGTGCGCAATCCAGCCACGAGTACTGCCGCTCGACGAAATCTGGACGAAGAATCAACCACACCTGCCGATCCCCCTCCTAGCCACGTGCTACGAGTCCCGCTGCGTAGCATTGGAAATTTATACGCTGTGGGGCACATACATACATTTCCCGTCACCATCGTCGCCGCGGGTCTCGTTCAACGGCGACGAGGCGGAGGACGAGAAGGAGGATAGGATGAGCTGGGCGTATGTAGATTTCGAGCGCGATGTGTTCGTACTGGACGAGCATTTCTTCCAGCCGATTACCTATCGGACGGAGAATGACAGCGAGATGTTAAGGAGGATCAAGCATGTAGCGTTTCTGGAATGGGCGCCTCTGGGACGGGCGCGGAATGTGAGATATGTGCCCTACGAGCCGGTGTTGAAAGACGATGACGATGACAAGATCTTGCCGAGTAGGGAGCTGGCGAGACTTAGCGGTCTGGATACCATCACCTTACTCACGGGGAGGGAGCGCTATGTGCTTGAGGATGCCAGGGTGCTTGTGATGTGTGACCCGCAGGGCGTGGACCATAAGATTCTTAGGGCGGGAAAGCGGTTGTTAGAGGATATCAAGAGGTGTCATGGGGAGGCGTGGAAAATGCCGGATTTGAGACTGGGGAAGTTTGAGCAAGGGTTTGAGGAAGTGGGCGGCTGGATGGGGGTTGATTCTGGGAAGGGGGTAGAGAAGGGTGAGGGGAAGGAGTGGACTGCGGTTTCGAGGAGTGGTGGGAAGAGGGGTGATGTTTGTGAGGAGGTCGAGGCTGTTGGGAAGTGAACTCGGGATTGAAAATTTGACTTGGAGCTGTTGAAATTGTAAACATGGGATGATTAGATTACTGCGACTTATGAGGGACGATTGGAGTTGAGGGCGAGGGCGTTGTTAATTGCAGTCATTTTGCTACACATAATCTGCACAAAGGGAATAATAATTAGGTCAATAAGACTCATCAATACTATTCATAGTTACTATTACAGCCGTGTACGCGCAGCATACTCTCACAAACTCCAGAATTGAAGTGTCAAGAAAAGCACAACTAAACGCTCACAACAGCAGACGCATTGAACACTTCAATATGCTCTGATACTCAATGGCTCCCTCTAAACCCTCTATCATGACACCCCGCCGAAAAGACCGAAAGAGATTCGTACCTGACTCCTCGAATGAAACTTCACAGCATGGTGCCAAACGTTCCATCAGTAGGAATTGCTTTTCTTGGACTCGATTTCCCATTGTCATCGGTTGTCGGTTTTCGGTGTCTAAATGTGAAGCCAACGAACAAACTTTTGCTCATTGGATCTTCTCTATCGGCCATATTCTCCAATGCAGTCTGTTTATCATGAACCTCCTTGTATTTAGCCATATCAGCCTCGTTGCTAAAATCGTCGAAATATCCAGCATCGGTTTCAGAATCAAGCTCTGGAACGAATGGCGCTCGCTGTGAGCGAAGCGTGTCCCAATCGACCTCAGCGAAGTAGGGGTGCGAGTAAACGTCCTTAATGGAAGAAAATCGCTTAAGCTTGGAGGTAATGCAGCTGTAAAGGTTAGTGAAACCCGTCAAAACTTCCGAAGGGCTTACCTAGTTATGAAGTTCCAGGTACGGTTGCTGATGAAATAGTTGGGGTCTTCCCAGACTGGTCTCTTCAGAACCTCTCTCCAATGCTTTAGATTCTTCCAAGTCTCGTCAACAGTTGCACCAGCGAAAGGTGGGAAACCTGTCAGAGCCTCGAAATGCATGCATCCCAAACTCCAGTAATCAACGGAGAACTCATATTCATCACCCTTGAGTACCTCAGGAGCCATATAATCGGGAGATCCAACGATTGACTTAGCGTAGTTAACATCCTTATCTCTCATTGATCTATACCCTTCTCTTCGTTCTGCAATAGTCCGCTGTTCCATAGGTTTGCCAAATGGAACATAAGTCTCACCAACTTTCTCGAGTTTAACCCTCATAGATTCAATCTTACCTGGCGCCAAAAACCCTGCCGCGAGTCCGAAGTCAGTAAGCTTAACATGGCCGGTGGAGTCGATCAGGAAGTTTTCAGGCTTGAGATCTCGGTGGATGTAACCAAGCTGGTGAAGTGCATCAACAGAGCAGAACATTTCAGCAATATAAAAACGAGCATGGCGATTTGCGAGGACTCCAGTGTTGTTGAGCAAAGTTCGGAAGTCTCCTCCAGGTACATACTCCTATAGAATTTATTAATATAGCTCACATTAAATTTGGTTACAACCTACCATAGCCAAGTAAATGCTCTTCTCGTCCTGGAACGAATAGAGCAATCTGACAAGCCATTCACTCTTCGCGTTTGTCAAGATATCACGCTCGGTCAGAACATGTCTAATCTCATCAAGCTTGAAAAGCAGCTTCTTGCTCATAACCTTCAGTGCACAAACCTCCCTAGTATCCTTCTTCTGGGCGAGGAACACCTGACCATAACCACCTTGTCCGACTTGTGTAAGGATCTGGAAATCTCCCTGACGAAGACGAACTCGACGCTTTCGAAGATTTGCACGCTCTCGACCTGTGTATTTCTGCCATAATGGATTATATGTCTCTTCGGGGGTTTCTGGAGGGGTAGGATATTCGGTTTTAAAGTGTGTTAATCGAGTCTGACGAGCACCAACGTAGCTCAGGAGATCAAAATAGTAGTCAAGAAAATCTGGCAAATATTAGTCCTGACACGTATAGATTGTGACGCGCTTACAAAGTTGGGTAACATTTGCGAGGCGTTTGACATTAGGCTTGTTCAAGATCTCCACTTCTTCAGCTGTTAGACCCCTCTGTGTGTTATACTTTCTTGAGGCTGGCGATGCTTGATCTCGGCTTTGGTAAAGCTCTTGGCGAGATAGTGCAGCGTGGTTCTGAATTGCCGGTTCTCCTTGTCGCGACCCTGGGGGTGTATTCTCCTTCCCCTGTTTTCGTAGAGGAGTTCCTGGGGTAACAGCGGATTTGTGTAAGATGCTCTCGTCGACATTTCCTGAACCACTGAAATAGGAATCATCCACGGCCAACGAGTTGCTTTTGCCGGGTGATAGAGGAGTGCCCGTCAAAGGTGTACCAGCTTGCGAACGACTAAGTTTCGTTGGACTACCAAAAGCCGGTTGTGCGATCTTCATAGAATTTTCGAAAGCTGTAGGTAGGTCAATCGCTCCAGGAGGGTTCCTGTTTTTGCTTGGGCTTCCTTGTGGTGTCGCAGCGGGTGTGATGAAGCTGTTTCGGTTTGGAGTGTTTGGACGCTCGCTGAAGCCTTCATTCTGGCTTGAGCGGGGGAGAAGAGGAGGCGCTTGGAGAACAGCATCATTTTTACCACTCTGGATGGAGGGAAAGAGATTGGTTATGAAACTCGACATAGTGGAGGATAGTGCAAGGATCGTCGATTGACTTCCCGTTGAACGTCGGGGGAGGAGAACTCGCGCAGATTGCAGAAAATCTGCGGGGCAGAGAATAACGAGACTCTGCCGATTGATTGATTGATTGATTGATTCACCAGCCGCAAAATTGAAAGGAAATGTGTCGCGTTCGGAGGAGAAGGATGCTCAGTTCCACCATTTGGCGGGGAACGATGTGTTGACTGCGTTGTACGGGCAACCGATCCTGATGGCGCCTCAGATTTGAGCGTGACGTGGTTCCTCTGAAACACCACATTTGAAATTATGATATTATAATTCTAATCTGGCTATACAAGAACCCACCTATTACTATTTGTTAAGGGAAGCGGGGATTAGTTCTATTTTGAAAACGCCGGAGGAACTCCCACCGAAGTGAGGAACCAACTCTCTAGGGCTTTTGAAAGAGAATGGTTACATGTTCAGACCCGGATCCTATTGTATCACCTTGATTTGAGCAATGAACTATTCGACTGGCCACCCCTAGGTATTCTTACAAGAATAAGAAGAATAAGAAGCCGCTAGATGCCAAGCCTTTGAAATAGGTCGGTACATGTTGCACCATCATCACGTGCCTGCCAGAATGGTACCCCGTTCTCATTCCACCAAACATGTCTCTCACAAGCGTGAAAGGATGCTTTCCCGGGCAGTCCTCTCTGTCTGACTTCTTTTGCTATGACATCACGACTTCCTGTGTACAGATGACATCATTGAATCTCTTGATGTTTGTTGCCTCCTTCTCAGGGATTAGGATTCGGGGGAAGCGAATGAGTGAGAACCCATGATTGCGCCATTATCAGGTCTGAAGCATCCCCAGCGAGTACACTCTTTTACTTCTACTTGGGCAATGACGTTCCGCACTTCTTGCTTCCCCTTGCGTTGGGTTGCGTAGGCAGCCGGTAGAGTGAATTGCAAACGATGCAGGAGCGCCGGTGAAGTCTCCACGGGCCCATTCACTCACACTTCTTTAAAAGCAAGACCTCCCTCCTGGATCTCCTTGCTCCTCTTCTCTTCTCCATTCACTCACACTTCTTTAAAAGCAAGACCTCCCTCCTGGATCTCCTTGCTCCTCTTCTCTTCTCCATTCAACCGCATCAACCTGCAATCTTCAGCACGAAGTCCATCTCACACACTCCCTCGCCTATCAATCACCCAACTTCATTCTAATTCTTCCAAACACAAAGCAAATCCTATCAACATGTCTGACGCTGCGTAAGTTGGTGCTGCCCTTCTGCCTTTCCGTCCTTCTGTTTGCGGCGCTCACCCAGATCGAGAACGCTTCCCACTCAAGCATTGGCTGACTTGCAACAGACGCAAGGATATCGGCGACCAAGCCAAGGAGAAGATCACTCCCGACTCCCAGAAGTCCACCACTCAGAAGGCTTCCGAGACCATCTCTGGCTACGCTGACAAGGGCGCCTCTGCTCTTCAACCTGGTATATGCTCTTGGTTGGCCAGCTCCTCTTGCACTCATTAACATTCCCCCCAGACAGCGACAAGTCCTTCACCCAAAAGGCTAGTGACAGCACCCGTGGAGCCGGCGACAGCGCTCAAGACGAGACCACTTCCTACATCGACTCTGCCAAGAAGATACTTGGTAATGCGGCAAATTCAGCATCCGAGACTTTCTCCAATGCTGGTAAGTTCCCTTACTCTCACACCTCCTGCTTCACCTTCTGACACTCTCCAGCCAACGCTATCACTAGCAAGGCTGGCGAGACCGCCGACTCAGCCAAGGGCACTGCCGGAGACGCCAAGAAGTCTACCACCGACTAAATCACCATGGATGCACCTTCCTTCGATTCTTTACGGATAGTTGATTGACGGATGGGATATACACCTGCGTACTTTTCAGCAGCATGGACTTACGAAGTATGGTTTGATGGGATATCAGGAGTTTACTTCAGGTAACCAGATAGACGCCTACGGGCTGGAATGACGCAAAATCACCAATAGTTATTTCGTTCCCTGTGATCTTCTTTCTTTTCGTGCAAATACAATCCCAATCAGTAAACTCACGGGCCGATGCGCTCCCATTGTCTCCACTCTGGCCTTTATGAGATCGTTAGTAGTCAATGATACAAATACTTACCAGGAACAGCAACCCTAGAATACCATCATTATCTGTATACTCCAACTCAGCCAACTTGGCCGAAGGGTCGATGAAATTCCGAGGCTGAGCGAGTACGACAAAGGAGAAGAGTTGCCCTCGGGCCAGCAGATAGATAGGAAAGGAGATGTCGGATCACAAAATGCTAGGACTAGATGGATAAAGAATCAAGGTCAAGGAGAAAACTTCTTTTACTAAATTAGATAGTTACCACATCACACTTCAAATCACATCAATCATCATTACAATCACATCAAGCCCATGGTGGGTGATATTAACGTCCGCAGAATGAAGAGAATCACCGCAAAATATATTAGGCCATTGCCATGGGGAGGAGCTTTTAAGCATCTGAGCTATATACAGCTCAAGTAGTCTTATTTTAACTGACTTTTCGAACCTGAATTGCCATGGGAGCCAATCAGGCAAGATGCAAAACTCCTGTCCGTGCAACAACTGCATATTTCGCCGTCTTCCCACGCCAGCTCGCCATTGCCTTCTCATTCCTGTTTCAATCAAGAGCACAGAGCAAATAATCGGATTCATCGTACAAGTCCACCCCAAGTTACCGCCCCGCGCTACCCATGCATCACTGCTTGCGATGAAGAGAGAGATCGATTGATGTGCAATGCTATTTCTGTCTCGGTTCGATCGGGACAACCGCTGAAAGATGTGTAGGGTTGGAGATGTGAGAGGAGCATGCAGTCTCAACCAGATCTAATTTTCTTCCTTCTCGGCTTGCAGAGCAAAATAAAGATCCCCTTTGAACAAATGAAATTCTGTTGTGACAAAAAGGTGTATAGATTTTATGTATAAGTCGGTAAGGTAAAAGGTAAGTAAAGATAAAGGTAATTTTGAAAAAGGGGTATTAATTAAGAATTCCCTCCCACATGCCGGGGCCGCCATGCCCACCAAGTGCGGGGTGTATGTTTGATTGAGGTAAGTCTCGAGTCGCTTCCGAGGCACAACAGACTCTTTTCCGGCCAAGTGATGCTGACGATGTCGACCGGGCAATCTGGGAAGTAGGACTAATGGAAACGGTTCTCTCAAAACGAGGTCGAACGAGATCATGTGACCACCGAATGTCGTCTGGTTGGTAGGTGCCGTGCAGAATCTCGCGCACATTTTCTTGCAGGGAATTGTCGATTGATTGAGGACGACTTCGTTTCGCACCCACTCTACTTGGAGAGTCCACCGACCGCGGGTGGTTATGAAGCTCTTGCAAAGCACGTGCAGCTTCTTCGTCCTTGGAAAAGTATTCCATATCAGCTTCCCTTCTCGCTAATGGCGTATCCAGGGAGAGACCAAGGAAATCCTTGCCGACTGGTCCGGTGTAGGAATCCGGTGACGCTGTTTGTCCCTCATCACAGTATCCTTCGGGGACAGTGGTGATGATAGTCGTCGTCCTATTCTCTCTACACAGCTTCGCATACCGACAGCGCGCTTGGACATCCAGTTTGGACGAGAGCGGCGCGCTCATCAGTGACGATGCAGACGAGATTGAAGAGGAGCGAGATGAGCGAGATGAGCTGTCCGAGATCATGGATTCTGGCGACGACATTGACGAAACGGAGTTGGCCAAGGATGACCGACGATGACATATGTATGCTTGTGGTGAAGATGTGAGAAGATGTGGTTGTTGCCACTTCTCTGCTACTTGAGCTGCACAAACACTTGAGGCTTGTGCCATTGCGAACCCCATGGAAGATTTGCTGAGCATATAAGACGCAGCACTCACTGCAGGAGTGTTGTATCCGGTACTCTGGGGGGTCAACCTTGGTGTCGGTAGCAGCCCCAGAGCAGGTGCGGGCCGTGGAGGAGGGTAAGCACTTGAAGGGGACGGTTCCATGACCTTCGGAGTATAGTATCTTGGTGTTGGCGTTGATTCGTTCGACCCATATCCAAACGTCGTGTGTTCGGCAGCCAATGACACGAAATTTCGTGGCGAGGCTGCGCTAATGCATCTGACATTTGCTTTAGCAGATGTCGACGGAGAGATCCCCTCAATATTATCCAATTCGGGGTTAAGCTTCAGAATAATTGATTGCCAATCATCCATCTGTTCAGTCAAGCGTGGACTCACCGAACCAGGCGAGGGCGGTTGTGTTGGCGTATATTTCAAAACGATGTCGGTCCAGCGTTGGAACACGGCATCGGCAATGTGGATTCGCCAATCAACGGCGAGGAGAAAAGCCATTTCGTTTTGGTTGATCTCCAAAGTATTCAATCCCGAAATCTTACTCCACGCACGAGCAGAGTAGTTACGATCTTGGAGATATTTGGAAGCAAGGATAAGGGCTGAAAGGAACATGCGGCGACCGCACTGCAAGGCACGTATTGAATGTGTATCATCAGGCTGTTCCATAGTAAAATCATGTTTTGGCACATGAGGCTTGATCAAGATCAGGTAATACAAGGCAACTTGAAGAGTCGAGTAGCTTGTCCGTGATCGTCGAAGCGTCTCCTGGATGAAGGTGCGTAGAGGAAGGACACCTTTGCTGCCCATCTCGCCTCGACAAGGGCTTGACGAGAGGGGCCAAATTGCTTCTACAATTTGGGCCGAGGAATCTGGGCAGATAGTTTGAGCAGGATTCACTTATTTCAAGATGGCATAACATGCTTACCGACGAGATTGTCGACGAAGTTAACCTTTCTTTCGCACTGACGAACTAAAGAAGGTGGACACCCTCCCCGCGCCCCAACACTGGTCCTCCTTGGGTGTGCTCTTGGCGCGGTATGGATTTCGAGGGGAACCTTGAGCTTGGGCAAGTACGTGCCGAGCGACGCCGCTTGCTGACATATATTATGTGAGTTGGCGGTCGTTGTCGGAAAGCAGGGTGGAGGGTTTGCACAATAATAATTCTCTGAGGTATCCGCATCGGACGATGCGCCAGTCATCGAAGAGTCGTCGGATGATTGTGACGCGACATCCGACCAAACTGATGCTGAGGAAGAGGAAGCTGAAGACGCTAAAGACGAACTGTAAGGACCATTTTGATATGCAGTGATGTAAGGCGGCGAATCATCCTCGCCGCAATTCATCTTCGAGAGATTAGAAGGCTATGAAGTTGTATTCGACAACAAAACTCCAGTCGCCGTCTGTACAAAGCCAAATCGATTTTACCGTTCTAGACTGTTCCGTGTGACCTTCTGACTGGATACAGGCTCACGCAACGACCGTTGCGGAGCTGGATTCGAGGTAGGAGGAGGGACAAGCTAGAGCAAAGAGATCGCAGAGATCAATTCACTTCGAGTAAAACCGGTTGACGATGTAAGACTGGCGACTGGAGAAGGATTGAGGGAGACGAGGAGCATTGTGACCTTTTCGACGGTGGAAAGGGTGACGGGAGAGATCGATGGCGGCTAGTTGGAGAAACCAGCTACCATTGGGGCAAGGTCGGAGTGGACGAGGAAATCGAGGAGTGGTATTCTTCGGACGGTAGGGGACGGCGGGTCTGTTGGCGGGTCGAGGAACTCAACAGTTAGGGAGGACGAAGGACTGAGTGGAGTTGTGAATGGAGAGGAGAGAGGAGAGGAAGTGTCTTTGTAGAAGAGAGGAGGGGGGGGGAAGGGGGGGGGGGAGTTCGTCGTCGACTCAGACAGAACAGATGTTGAAGGTAGCTCTCTCTTGAAGTATGACTGGGTGTCGGTGGTGGCAAGCGCTAGCCGGTATCGCGGTGAACCGGGTCGACGGTGGGCTGGAATTCAGCACGCTGCTGGTCCTGGGTATCAAAGGGATAAAAGAACAACCAAGGAGGCTCGTGAGGGGGTTTGAGTGGCGAGTAGAAAACAAGATCGGTCTGGTGGTATTGCCGGGGCTTTGTTGTTGCTGTTGCTGTTGGCGGATGAGGGAATGAGTCGATTATTAGTGGTCACCTGGGGGGGGGGGGAAGCGATGGGTTAGGTGGTATCTTTCCAAAGCGCTGAGCACCAGCCTAAAGATTAACTTACTGCCTAGAAACACACACACAGAGAGAGAGAGCGAGAGAGAGAGAGACGGTATAGACAGAAGATAAAATAAAAATGACGGCAGCGCGGATCTGGGATTTGGTGTTTGGTGTTTGGTGTTTGGTATGTATGTGGGACTTGGGACTTGGTATTGGACACGGGGTGGTGGGAGATGTTCTGTTGCAGACTACCAAGAGTCGCTCTCTAAGTCTTTCGATCATACATGGCTGCGGAGGGAGGGAGCAGACTCAGATTCCCTGGGGAGGGCGGGAAGCGGCCTCTTTTGTTCAGGTCAGGGAGGACTCATAGCCCTGAGGCACCCAGGCACTCAGGCAGCCAGGCACAAAGGGGGAAGGGGGGAAGGGCCAACACTGTGACACACGAACCCACGAACCACCACCACCACCTCCTCCACCACCACCGACAGTACAGGAACAACAACTCAACTTACTCAACTCAGCAACTGCGCCAGTCCTGGCCCCTGGCCCCACAAGCGAGAGCCTGCCCTCTGCTGCTCTCTCCCTTGGACGGGGGACGGCGGACGGACGGGTGATGGGCGATGGGCGATGGGCGATGGAGGGGCGATGGGTGAGTGACTCTGACCTGACGCTGACTGGGAACAGCACAGCGCACCCACCCTCCCCTGCCCACAGCGTCTCGCTCGAATCGATTCTCTGCCGTCTCCGCCACCCACACCACCTCCCTCTCTCCTCCCATAGTGCTCGGAGTGATGTCCACCACCCACCAACCCCATCCACGCTGCGAGCAGCAGGCAGTAACAAACCATCCATCGCGGGAGCAATCTTAACATACATACAGTACATACTCATGCTCATGCCCATACGGCGAGACAGATGGCAAGTGCGGCCAATCAACACCCACGTTTGCTTGGGGTCCCAGATCTGATCAAAGTCTCTGCCCATTCATTCGTGTTATTGGTAATACTGTCAGAGGTCAGAGGTCAGAGGTAATCAGGAGGTAATCGGTCGTTGATGGGTGGACGCGCTTCGTCACACAGGAAGAACCGGAGACTCACAGACTCACAGACTCACGCCCCTCCATCAAAGAAGCAACCCCCAGCCACCCCCCCGTCCAGCCAGCCAGCCAGACAGATCAACAAACCCCTTGCCATGCAGCATGCAGCATGCACTTGCACTTGCACTACCCTCTCAGCCCTTTGGTATGACTGTGCTTTATGTACAGTCACAGTAATAGTAATGGATATACAGAGAAACACAGCCTTGTCGTCTCGCAACGTCGAGGCTTGGAGACTCTCACCAAAATGTGTGGAGAAGACTAATAGGGAGTACAAAGTCATCTCTGCTCACCACGAAGTATCTATCCCATCCAACGATGGCCATCCAATCATCATGCACAGAATAACTCGCAAATCTATGTAAAGTTCGTCTCAGCATATACATCCCGAGGGATTGGGAGCTCGAAAGCCATCTTGGAAGCTTCCACCGGACTTGCCACCACCTACCTCGAGATGTGATGTCCGAACCCATACCGGCACTCCCCTCGTGTTCGAATTTGGCCATCCTACTTACGCATAAGATAAGTACTGTACAAAATACAAATACATGCCCGTAGGAGGCGAGTATCATCGATGCATCACCAGTTTCAAAAGGCACACCATAGCTAAGCGTGGGACGGAACTCCCGTCGATCTTGGTAACATGATTCTCGGGTCAGTTCCCAACAGACATTCTCCTCGCGGCGTCATGACGTGTCCATCAAAGGATTCAATTTCCCAAATATACCCCCTCTCATCCTCTCGACGGTGGGCGGACATCCAGAAGCATAATCATTTTTCTGATCCCATTGCTGTATCATCATCAGAGATGGGTGGGACCCTTGCCACACACAGCCAATGGTCAGCACCAGCGCATTCCCCGCTTCAAATTGAGGTCTCACGATGATTGGCTTCATGACACGGAGAGCGCAACATCATCCTGCAGAAGGCTTTATGGCTTCATGCTCGTCGCCGGCGCTGTACCAAAATCTACCCAACTGGTCCGTCCGTCGAGAACTTCGCATGCCGCATAACCAGCATCGATACCGTTGCCAACGAGCGCCACGCACGAAGCCCCATGGCACATCAAATCTTTCCTCCTCCTCCTCCTCCCTCCTCCTCCCTCCTCCTCACGATCAGGAAGATGTGAGAGAACGAGAGAACGAGAGAAATGATCCTCCCGGGCCTGTTGCAAATCGTAATCATACTGTAATATACTGTACTCCTTCCTTTGGCCAATCATCGGCCGTTGCCGCAAATACAAGTACCAAATATAAGTAGCCTCCATGACTCAACCCCCCATCCCATTTGCATGTACGATCGTAACACCGGCCATCCTTCCACGTACGAAATATCAGAACCGCGAGCTATTGCTCGGCTCAACACTTGACATCAGGTGATTCGTGCGGAATCCGGGGTCCGAAGAAGAACAGCCCGCTCAATCAGCACGCCGCAGCGGAAAGGAAAGTCATACGGACCGTGCAGTAAGTATTACATATCACAGTGTTCTTTGTCATGGGCGTGGAGTGAAAACAAACCACCAGCCACCCATTTCCCCCGCCACATTTCCAAGCTCCGTTGTCCCTGTCTCAGCCTCAGGGAAGTTGACTCACGCTCACGCTCCAGTCGTCTCGGTAGGAGTGGGCATTTCCAGGTGACCAAAGAGATCCCCCAAGGCCGGAGAAGGCTTCCAGAACAAACATCGCTGCCACTGATTTGCAATGCACTGCAGAAGTTATCTCGGCCCGGCACAATGTGCCTCCGCTGCTCCGCCCGCCCGCCCAGCAAATGAGATGGGGCCTGTTGATCTGGCCAGCGACGATTGGTCCATGGCCCCTCGCCCCTCTCCACTTTACACTGGGTCCTCCAGCCACAGATCTGGAAACGGGCATACTTCGGCAAATGGGCTTACGGCGCGCCAGGAGGGCCATAATAGCAGACCCGGGCGTGGCGACGGCTTCATCGGCGATGAGTGAAGTTGCCGCTGCCTTCGTGATTCGTGATTTGCGATGTCCCAATGCCAATGCCGCCACTCCCACCAACCACCACAAGTCAGGTTGATGGGGATGGAGATGGAGATGGAGATGGAGGAAGGAGGCAGATGAAACAGATCACCATTCCTTCCCGAGCAAGATTCTCACTCCCACCGTAAGCCTTCAATCTCCTAAGCCTTCTTCACAGTAAGACCGATGACACTCGACCCTATGCACCACCGGTTTTTATTGTGTACAACGAAAGATTGGGCGTCTCGCCCGAGCACAATCCTTCTCGGTATCTTTCCACGAGCTGGCATGTAGCAAAGTTTCATGGCGATCGTACTAGTCGCAGGCAGCAGCGATATCGAGAAGACTGGCGGTGGGTGTGAGCTTGCCACCTGCGTGCGCGTGCGAGTGCGGGCAGGCTGATGAGCACCACCAAACATGTCCATTGACAAGGGTCTGATTCCCAGCAGCCTCGTAGGGAAAAAAGACCTTACTCGGCGAACAGGCTGCCATTCGCGAGGGCTTACTCTCTTGTTTTCACTTCATTTTCTTTTCCTGTGCCGTGGGTATGGGATAGGCGATCTGATCGATGAGGTGATATGTTTCATACCCTTCTGAGAATGGTTGCGTCGGGTCCAGACCGCGAAATTCAATTCCCATCGCCCCGTGTTGTATATTGGTTGGTTTTCAATTTTCGATATCACGTGGAGTCGAGTCACGAGCGTACGTCAGCACGACGAAGTAGCATTGATGTTGTTGGTGGAGAAGCAACGGATGCTTAGAGGAATCTAGCTGAAGTGGGGAAAGGAGTCAGCCGGTGTTGTTTTCGCCAATGCAGGAGGGGAAATCTGGTTTCATATCATGTGACTGGCCTTAACTTCGCGAGGAAAGAGGGGTCTTTGCCTACCCATTGGAAGTCTATCGTCACTGGGAGAGAGGAGAACTGGTAGGAAGCCCAAGGTAAGCTGAAAATTCTCGTATGCTCTGAGACATTTCACGCGACATCACAAGTTTTTCTATTCTTTTTACGTCACTCCCCCTCTGATATACTATATTAGTATATTTCTTAAGCCGAGCTTTCTTGGCTATCTGAAGAGCCCTGGTATTTCTTAGTGCTCCGGACTAAGTATTGTCTTACTCTCATACTTTTTCATGTTCTCACAGCCTTTGGCTTGCTTGATGCTTATTTCTTGCCCGATTTTTCTTGCTTTATGCCAGGTTTTCTTTTTAGGTCTTATTTCTCCAAAACAATAGAGCAAGCCCCAGACTCGTACGCACTTTAATACTTGTCAGACTTCTATTGACTACGAGTTCATCCAAATTACAATCAAACACACGCACCATCTTCATCCTCCACTTCCATTTATAGCATGTCTATTTGATTTCCTAGGACTCAGAATATGGTTGTTCTATGGTTGTTACCTCTTCATCTTCATCGGGATCTTCAGCTTGTGCTGGATTCGCATGGTGATACACGTAAACCTTTCCTATCCTGACTGTTAGTGGACGTCGTTTCTGTACCCTGCTCAATCATAGATAGTTGAATCCGATGAAGTTCCAATGCGCGACCGATGAGAATTTGTCTTATATTCTGTAAAATCAAAGATACAGTTGTTGGAGCTAGGAATCATGAGATCGTCGATGTGTCAATCCCCCAATCAGTATTTGGCTCATCATGGTGGTATACTGGAGGATCATGGATCAACCAGGCCCATGATTCTTAAATGCTACGACCTGGATTATCTCATTATCGTCGTCTCCCTCATTCCTTAATGGCCCACAACCATGTTCTACAATATATACCTCCTTTAAAGATGGTAAAGAGAGAAGAATATTTCTTAATGATTCTCGGACGTCTCTAGGAAGATTATGAAGAAAGGCTGCTGGGAATGTCACATTTGCGTGGTTAAGTAAACATGACATGTCGATATTTAAGGATTGAACCCAATGGCCGAGGCATTAGATTCCGTTCCTGGTAGACGCATGTAGTGCGAATCTATGGAGCCTAGGGCTACTTCAGAAAGAACAGCGATTTCGTTAGTACAAGTAATAGGGGTCCAAATTAGTCATGGATCCCAAATGCCTTGTGCAGAAGCAAATAATTCAGATTCGTTCATCTTCTGGAGAATGAAGTTCCTTGTGCTGTCTGTTTCTCTATATCAAGCTTTTCCCCCACCTTCCGACCCCTTTTTCTCTTTGCCTCTCTATGGTCTCTTATCCATTTAAAATTTTCTACTGTAAATTATACAGCAGGGAATCAGCAAGTGCTACTTTGCGATATGTCTAGAGTATTTAGAACTCATGAGACATGGTTGATTAGAAAATACGTTAATTCCTAAGGATATATATATATACAGGCAGAGGTAAAAAAATGCTGCCACTCTATCCACCCTCTTCATACAATCTATTATTCCTATCTTTATTAAAGGCCATCTAAATTTCGTTTTACCTCAAATATTCGATCACTTCTTATTTAATTCATTCTAAGTCGCTGTGTTCCAAGCATCATCGTCACACGTCCCAAGACTAATTGCTATACTTCCTAGCCCACTCGTAGCATTCTCATCAGTGTCGTTATCAATGTTTCTCCCAGAGCACCAACAACATCATTGTTCCAGTCATCTATCTACATAATACTCCCATTACAAAAAAACCCTATTCACAATATCCATAGCACTCTTCACAACAACACAACACAACCCTACTTTCCTTCAAAACTGTGTGGCGAAAGCACAATACAAGACAACAATATCAAATACAGTACAATAATATCATGAATCATATCTATCGCCACCGCTCATCTAGTACTGTATTATATTATATATAAACCCCGCTCTCTAACAAGAAGAAAAAAAGGAGGAAGAAGAAGAAGAAAAAGAAAAAAAAGAAAAAGAAAAAAAAAAGGAAAAGAAAAGCCCTTAAGGAGACTCTATTCTTCTATTCTAGAACCAGATGTGGGGAAATTGCAGGTACTGTACTGTACCTTACTGTACTGTACCGTGCTGGGAGAGAGCTGCTTGGTTGGACATGTGATGTGTTAGGAGATCTGCAGCGAGTGGGATTGGTTTGGAATGGAATGTACCCTGCTGATAAGGGGGTCTGCGAGCGTGAGGGACTGGGTGTAAATAAGATTAGGAATAGGGAGGAGGGGTGGGGGGGTAAAGAATGATGGCAAGTGTTGTATTTC
>NCSK02000387.1:0-18253 GCA_002276475.2 Chlorociboria aeruginascens | reverse complement strand
TAACCTTTAATATATTAGCTTTTCTAATTCTTTAAATTTTTAAAAATAAATAACATTAAAATAATAATATTAATTATATTGGCAAATATTAAAGTTTTTGATATTGGCGGTGGTAATAGCTTTAATATATCCCAATTGGTTAATTGAGAGCTAGATTAAATGTAAAATAATAATAATAAATTAATATAATTAAAAAAAATATTTCGAATTTATAATTATTAAATTTTGGTTTTAATATATAAAAATGGGAATTATATTAATTTTGATCTTTTAGGAGGGTTCTAAAAGAGCTATTTATAATAAATAAATAGAATCAATTCGATCATTGATTTTATTTCATATATAAATATATTCCCATTCTGGAACAAAATAACTAAACTAAAAATCAATAAATCAAAAATGAATCCATTACCTCGGTGCCCTCGGTGGCCTCGGTGCCCTCGATTCTCGGTCTGACAGCATAGGAATTGTACGATAAATTGGTAGCATGATCACAGAAAGATATGTAACCGGGATTAATACATCTGTATAGTGCACTATGTGCAGCATTTGCCCTGCCTCGACGACAGGTATGTGCGAGCTCCCGGCCTGCTGGAAGTTGCTGTATATTGTGTTTGCAGATATATACCAACCGGTGAACTTTCTTTTTGTTCTTTTCTCTACGACCAGAGATCTTCTTAGTAGGATATCCGCTAGTATCGCGAGCTCCAACTAGGAAGAACCAACAATCGTTATTGTTATTAGTCGCATTTTGGTCAGAGACTTTGTCGGCGATTTAAAGAATCAAAAGTTAGCTTATGTTGCTAATGTTTTGTTTTGTTCAAAAGTAAAATGTGAAATCTTGAAACAATTGACCAACCAAAAATTATGGTAGAAAAGTAGAAGAAGAAGCTTGAAATATCCCAGGGCGATACCTGGGGATATCAGGCATACTCTTCTTAGAGTCTTCATAAATCTAGAAAGAAATTTATATATATTTCATTGGCAAACTTGGTCCAGTTAAGCTTCTGCTCATCTGGGTCCGCCACAGGCATTACTATCCTACCATTACCACCCAATGGCTCAATCATCTGGGCTGGAAGAGCCTGGACCAAACGCATCATTTCCCCATGCACAAGAACTTGAAATGTCTCCTTTTGCTCTTTTTTCTCCTTTTCCTCGGTCCCCAAGTTTGGAGATTCGGCAGGCGACGATTCTGGTGACGACTCTGGTAGGTCCGAGAACCCGGCCAGTGATAATCGTGGCATAGAGTGGATAGGCAAAGCAATGCCAATGTTAAGTGGGAGCCAGAAAGAGCAGGGGTTTGGAGTAAACAACTTGATTTTGTGTAATGGTTTGCAAAACAAAACAAACTGAACTTCCACTTGGAAATACATATAAATAAACCTTACCTATCTTTTCTTGGAGGAAATAAATATCGCGATAATTGTATCTAGCTAAAAAAGGCAAAACAAAACCTTTAGGGATTCCTGCCATTGTAATTAAAAATTAGCAGAGAAAACTATTACTAATAATGAGATATTTAGATGTGTTGAGCTATTGTTTGCTACTTTTAATCTTGGCTTGGATAATAATGTTTAGTAAAATAACAAAAAAATGCAAAGTAAATAATAGCTTTAGATTTGTACAAATGATTTACTTTTTTTTATTCTGGGTAATAGTTGAGCTTGACTCTAGTTTGATATTATGAAAAGATATAAAGAGTGTAAAATAGATGGAAGCACAAGCGCCAGTAAAGTACCACTACCTTTATCGTTTTCTTACTTATTTAATAAAGCAGAGCTGGGTGTCAAAGCCCAACTTCTAGCATTAAGCTTTTTCGCAGGCCGATCTGGGTTAAAGATATTGTTAGGTAGGGAGTTTGGCTGGGGCGGTATATTTGTTAAACCATAACATAGATATCCTAAGGGGAATTTATAAAGAATAGAAATCTTTAGTAAAACAAAAAAGTAAAAATTTCTTTAATTTTGATTTTTAATGTGAATACAAACCATGAAAGTGTAGCCTATCGATCCTTTAGTCCTTCGAAATTTAAGGTTAGAGGTGCCAGAAAAGTTACCATAAAAATAAGGGGCTGCTGAGCTCTTCCTTGTCCTAGGCTTTGGGTGCCCCCCGAGGCCTAGTTTTGCGGGCGCCCTGGATTGCATAAGGCCCCCGGGGATATGGGAACCTCTCGTCAAGCGTACGATACTGGGCGCTGGGTGACCCCTGCTGCTTCTCCCGGAGGAGGAAGTAAAAACCCATGCAATAAAAATAATCCGCAGCGAAGTTGGCTATTCTTATATCAGTTTGACTGGTTTAACGCTCGCCAAGATATAGGCCCTCTGCGAGAAGGAGCTTAAGGTACGGGCTATATTTATTCGTAAGGGTGCTAGGGCTTGCTAGCCATGCAAAAGTGCAATGTCCTATATACGCAATCGAAATAGCTATATAATAGTACAAAACTAGCTTGTGGCAGCCAAGCGTTTATAGCGATATTGCTTTTTGATTCTTTGATATTGGCTCTTCCTATCATACCGAAGCAGAATTCGGTAAGCGTTGAATTGTTCACCCACTAAATATAATGAAAAGAAGTAAATAAGTAATTATATCTCAAACGATTATTTACAGTGCCATAAATGCCACGTAATAATCGAAATGACAATGATCCTGACAAGGAAAGTGTCGGCAGAGAGAAATATCTAGCAGTTATTTTACTCGTGTTTTATTATCGAGGAGGTACTTGGCGTAAGTTTGTTTTGTTTTTTAAGAAGTAGGCCAGTGGTAAATATTATACAACTCGTAGTAAACATGTTGGTTATCGCCAAATTAAATGCCATTATAATATTGATGATCTCCATCATTTTGAGCTTATCCAACTCCGTAACTTACCTTTGCTTTCGTCGTGGTAACCTGACGCTCACTACTATCGTCCTTGTGTTGCTGTTGGTGCACCCGAAAAAGACAAAATCCCAAGTATTATTGTTTACTCGATAGTTAGAAATACCTGGGTTTTTTGGATAATATTGGCAAGTCGAAATAAGTTAAAGGTGGAAAGAAGTTTAACCCTAATTAAAGCGCTTCGCAGAATGAAAATGACAATAAAGAAAAATCAATGGGTTTTTTGTTAGTTAAGGAGAACTAAATGAATATAAGTTTAGCTTTTAGGGGGGAAGTTGAGCCTGTCCAGGCGGTGGCACCCGAGACTAAATCGGAGATAGCTAACACTCGAGCTAACAGTTTCATTTCAGCTAGAGATATTTAATCTTCGGATGCAGAATTGTTGTCTAATCCTAATGAGCCACTTCCTGGCCATTAGCCGTCTCTGGATAACTCGCTTATTGTTTCGATAATGGATGAGTTTATACTAACTAACAGGCTGTTTGGATCTGACAATGCGGAGATTAATAATATTTCTGGAAAAGTAAGATTATTTACAAAGATAAGAAAAGCTACTCTTGCTTACCTTAGGAACTTTGCAAATGCTCTGTTGTAGCTAAGATGAGAAACTCTTAGGCTTTGCTCGGACTTTATCCTGCTGGTACTTCACTTGTGTGAATGTGGGATAAGTAATGCAACTGTTTTTGGTTGTAGTAAATATTCTCATTTTTGCCTTAAATCTTTTGCTGAGAATTAGAATTATAAACAATATTATAATGTTCTAAACTTGATAAAACTTAGCAATTATCTCGACATTTTATTTATTATTCACAGAGGCCAAAATAGTGTGGGTTTGTTCTAGGGATATATATCAAAGATATATAAATATTAAGCATAATTTTTGTTTGTTAAATTATATTTTTACTCTCCATTTTGAATAAAACCACTTTAGGAAAAAATAGAGATGTTTGAGATTGGGGCTATCTTAGCAACTTTACTGTAGCATTTTGGTTGATGCTGAATTAATTTGATTTAATATCTTGCGATTTATTTTAATTTTTAAGATCCCAAGTTTAATAAATAAATTAAATAGTTTATATTTACCTCGCCTCCAAATTTTTGGAGTTTGTTCTCGTATAATACAACTCTAATTATTTGATACAATATACTTCTTATTTTTTATATAATATATTATTTTTTTGTTGATGAAAACAAGAAAATCATAAGTTGATATTTTCAATCAGTTTTATTTTTGGTATATTTGGACAAGTAATTGGCAAGATATTTGGTTCAAGGAAAATATAATAAAGAGCTTTTTATTTCTTTATATTAATCCCGAGTACAATTTTTAAAATGTATATAACATATAATAAAATGTTGATTTTTTGGAAAATCTAATTTTGATACAAAATGAAGCTCAAAAGAGTTTATAAAATATACTAAACCCATACGAAAATATGATTTTAATTCGATAATACCAAAATTAGAAAATTAAAATAATTATAAAATTAAGTTTTTTTATGTTTAATAAATTGAAATTTTTGGAGAAATATTAAAATTAAGATTAATATAATATAAATCAGAAACGTAAACTAGATTTAGATTGTTATGAAATAAGTTAGTTTTACCTTATTAATAAATATTTCCATAATAATAATTTAATTTTATACAAAAAAAAATTTATTAATGTAAATAATTAATTTTTGCAATTATTTAACCAAGCAATATCATAATGTTATTATTTGCTAAATAATAACTAATCATTTCTAAGTTAAAATTTATGTCAAAATATAATAATTTTCTTTGCTTATGTTGGTATCAAAGAGGTATGTGTGTCGATCGACAAGATTTTCGGTAAGAATCAATGTGCTATGGAAAATATATTTTATTAAATCTAAAGCTAGAAGAGATTGGAAGGGGAGGACCTTTTATATACCCAAAATAATGCCTCCTGGTGAATTTTATTAATTCACCAGCTGTCCCTTGCCAATCTTTTATATTTATCCATGGGGCCCAAAGGGGCAATATGTAAGGTTATTCCCACATATGCCCCGACGTTGACTTATTGTACTTCCATGGGTAAAGTTGCCCTTTATTACTCGAGATATATTCCCATATTGGCAAACTTTTTTTTTATGCTAGCAAACGCCAAAAATCACTTTTTCCTTTTAATAAAAATAGAGATTACGTAAGCTTAAAAATTTTTAAGTTTACGTAACCCTGGATCTCATAGATTTTATTGGTTTTTTTATTTTTTTATTTTCTTTCGTTTTATTTATTCTTTTACTTAAATTTGCTATTCGTTAATATCGACAAAGGTTTCCAATGCTTTGTTAGATGCTTTTTTTGTTATAGCATTTGCAGGATTATTTTTGCCGTCGATCCATTACATTTTTATAATTTTTTATTTTTTATAAAATTATTAAAAAGCTATAATATTTATTATAAGGCGTTTCTTTTTTTGTAATCCCTAGCTTAACGAGACATTCGTATAAAAAATAAGAATCTGTACAAACGATAATTGGTATTTGAGGCAAAGCAAATTAGTTGGTAATAATTTTAAAAATTATTTTAATAGCAATCCCCATATCGACTCCTTTAATTATATTATAGATTTCAAAAGCAAAAATATTCCTAATAATTTTTTTTATTTTTTATTAAGCTATAATATATTAGGTTTCCTCGTAATATAAAAATTTGCTTCGATTTGGTTTCGTTAACAAATATAATTAGATATCCGATTTGGAAGCTAAAATTTTGGTTATTAATAAACGATTCATTAACAAAAATATAAAGCTTAGCTAATTCGAATGCTAATAAAATATATTAAAATTCTTGGTTTAAATAATTCATTTATTATTAAATCCGTTTATTCAGCGTTTTAACGTTTTTAACCGTAGAATTTTGATATTGGGCAGCGATTAAAAGGTTAAACTAAGCTTTTGGTTAATATATAAATGTAATATATGCCCTATGTGCCCGTTGTTCCATATATTAAATCTTAAAATTAAATATTTTATCAATTAATTAAAGCTTTTTGCTTTGGTTTTTTTATTTAATAATTATTATTTCGTTAATAAAATATATAAAAATATAGCCATTAAAGATTAGATTGGAATTAGTTTAAAATTAATTCTTTGGCTTAGCGACAAATCCTATTTTCTAAAGCTTATTATTTTTCAAATTAACAAATTTCTTTAATTTAAAAAATAATATATTGTCGGTTTGCATATCGACGATTTCGAAAGCTTTTTTATAAATAATAATAAAAAAAATAAAGATTATATATAAATATAATTATAAAAAGCTTATCCTTGTAATGTCGGTAATAAATAGCCCACCAATAAATTCCTGCCTTCGGAATGCTATATAATAATTTTTTAATAATTATAATAATGCTAGAAAAATATTGGTTTTATATTTTCTTAGGAAGTTAGGCCAAGATTAATCGATTAAAAAAGATTATAAATTATATATATGCTTGGGTAATATCGCGTAAAAATAAATTAATATTTAATTAAGCAAGTGCTAATATTAAAGCAATAATTAATCATTAATTTACTTGTTAAATAATAAATAATTAAATAAAAATAAGTTTTTTTTCGGCATTATTATATATTTAAATAATTAATCTAAATTTTTTATAAGATAATATAATAGTTTTGCTTTTAATCTTATTTATCAATCGAAAATTAAAAATTTTAATTTTAGAATGCTTAGTAAAATTATATTAAATAAATTTAAAAATTTTTTTTGTAATTAAATTATTAATTTTTTATTGCTGGGATTCTTAAAATAATGCTTCGGCAATAATAATTATGCTTTTTTGACGAAGCTCTAATAATAGGGCCTTGTTAGCTTATTTCTTGCGTATAATAAAAGCTTTTGTAAATAGCTCCAAATCAATTTTGTCGAAATTATTATTCTCGCTATAAATAATACAAAGAGCAATAAATAAATTAGTTATATAATTAGCTTTTATTCGTTAAATATTTTTCGATTTTTTAAGACGGCCTTTGCTTTTTTTTACGGGTTGGTTAATAAGATAAATTTTTTCGTTTGGAAAAATAAAATTGTTATTATTAGAATTTTTAAAGTTTGATTTTGAAACATTGGGATCTTAATAATATGGCTTAATTATTATAGATTTAAAATTAGTAAATTTATATGGCATATTAAAAATATATATTTCGCTAGAAATCGCAAGAAGTTTAAATGGCCCTTATTATTTTTCTTTTTTTCTTTATATTTTTATATTTGATTAAAAAAAAAAATCTAATATTAATTAAATATTTAATTTATTTCGCATAGCTAAAGCATTTTGAATCTATTTTTTTGTTTGTAATCGTCGAAATTTTTTTATAGCATTTTTGATAGCCTTTGCTTTTTTAATAATTTTTATAAAAAAAAAAATTAAATTTTGTTATATACAAATATATTTCAAAAATTAATAAGATAAATATTAAGCTTTCCGATCCTGCAATATTATTAATTGCCTTAATTGCTATTTGTAATATTGTATTTTTGCTAACAAATTTGCTTGCTAGCTTATTGCTAATTGTTTAATATACTTGTTATAAAAATGCATAATATTATTTAACTAATTCGACGCTGTTGTATGCTTTTATTAATATTTTTTTAATATTAATAATTATAAATTTTATATATTGCTTAAATTTTATAAATGCAAAAATTTTTTTAGCATCGTGAATAACTTGGTCGAGGAATCCTAAATATATATTAATTTAATAAGCACGAAATATTTCCTATATAATATATATTAAAATATTATTAAAAAATTGGGCCGCCTTAAAACCAATAGCTAAATTAACGATATATAAAATCGATGCTTCGTTAAAATAAAATATATTAATAATAATAAAATAATTAAAATTAATATTATTTTTAAGCGTAAATTTGAATTTGCTAGAAAACTTGCCATGTATCTAACATTGGTAATATAATTTAGTTAATTTCTTAATAGCTTCAAAATTAATATTATAGTTAAATCTTTTAAAAATTTTAATAAATCGCTATATCGATAAATAACCAAATTGTTAATAAAGCTAACGCAATTTTATTTTAATAAAATAATTTTATATTAAAATTTTTTTATTGCTACTTAGCAGCATTTATAAATGCTTTTATTTTCGAACAATTAAAATAATTTTATTGCCTTAAATAAAAAAGTTTTAAAAATTATTAAACCATATTTCTAAAGCATTTATATTTTAAAAATATATAAAAAATAATATATTAATAAATATTACGTAAAACGTAATCTTTCCTAGCGAGAAAGGAACTCGTACGGTGCCTTTAGCAATTGCAATATTTTTACTAAATTTTATTTTATTTATTTTAAAAAAAAAAATATTAAGCTTAATATATAAATATTTTTTTTAAAAAGCAAAAAATTAAAATTTTCTAATAAATAAAATATTAGCTGCTTTATTATTAGGCATAATTTCTTAAAATTTATTTAATAAATATTAATTAAAAATAAAAATAAAATTATTTTATATTTTCGTTAATTAAAATTTATTATTTTTGGTAAAAGCATAATATATAACTTGATTTTAAAATATAGAAATTAGCTTAGCCTTATCGATATTGCCAAGTTTCGTTATAAACATAATATAAAAAGCATTTTTAAATATTATAATTATAAATTAAGCATAATTAAGCTTTTGTTTAAACAAATTATTAAGTTTTTTTATTTTTTTATAATATGCTAGAAAAAATTTATATTTCGCAGGGATAGTTTTTATATTTGTTATATATGCTTTTTAATTCTTATATTATTTATAAGCTTTTCGTCGCTTTGCCATTATATGTTTTGTTAAATAACATTCGCGTTTGTGGCAAATATAATATTATTAATTAAATTATTTGCTTTTATTAAACTTGCTTTTATATATATTTTTTTTGATATAAATGATCGTTATAAAATTAATTTTTTTTAATATTATTTAAAATTTTAATTTCGTTTTTTTTTTTTATATAAGCTACTGTTATATATTCGATTAATTTAGAATTGCGAGAAATAATTATTGCTTTTTGGGTTTATATTAAGATTAGCGTAGCTATTTGCAAACAAATCAATAATATATATAGGCATATGTTATTAGGTAATTATTAAGATTGCGAATCGTATTCTAGCACAAAGTTCTTGAAAAATAAAAAAAAATTAAAAAAGCACAAATTAGCATTTTGAAATTTTTTAGCATGCGTTTAAAAATTAATTTTTTAAATTATAATTATTTTAATAGCTTATATCGAGCCTTGGTTGGATTTGCTGCAGTTTATTAATAATAAGCTAAAAGCATTTAAATTAATTTTTTTTAAGATTTTTCGCAATAATTCTAATAAAAAACATTTAATATTATTTTGTTAAATATTTCTAATAAGTTTTGTTGATCTCGAAATAAACCTTAATTATTTTTATAATTATAAAAAAATCATAGGATTTCTTATATATATAAGCGAAATAAAACTTTTTTGCACGTTTCTTAAATATAATAAAAAATGCAAGCTAATATTGGTCGAGCTATAAATCAATTTTAAAATAATATTTATAAAATTTTTTAAGCTTAATATTTAAAATATTATATTTTTTTTTTTTTATATTTTTTATCGTTATTATTATGTATTTTTATAAGGTTAATAAAAAATTTAGAAAACATATTGGCTAATATCAAAGATTAAAAAGATCGATTATCGACTGGGAATAATACATAATAATTAATAAAAAAAAAACAAATATTAATTAAAAATAAATAAATATTTGTTAATTAAAAAAAAATAAATATCGGCTAATTGGAAAAAATAAATATTAATTAATTAAAAAAGCTAAATATCGAATTCGATCAAGAAATACCTATCAATATCAATTAATAAGTGCAGATAGAAATTCAAATTAATTCGAAATAAATAAATTTTGGCTTTAATTCTAATATTAGTTTTTTAAAAGGAATTATTTAAAAAATTAAATAAATAATTATTAAATTCGTAGGATTGGAATTTAATTTGGCTTTATTATTTTCGGAATTTTTTATTTTTGCATTGGTTTTAAAAAAAAAAAATAAAAATGCATATTTCGATCTTAATAATTCTTTTGAAATAAAAAATGTTCTTGGCGGAAAATAAGCGATTCGTTTCTAATCCGTTAACTTTTCTAATTGCTTTACAATTAATATATATAAAGTTATCTTATTAAAATATTTAATTAAAAGCTTTACAAATAACGTTTCGGATTTTTAAATTTATATTTATATTTTATTAGCTTATATATATTTAATTATTTTTTTAAAAACTTATTAATAAGTAATAAATAATATATTTTTTATTTACTTATTAAAGTTTTAATAGAAGTTAATCCATAAGTTATAACCCCGTAGGTGCCTTAACTTATATATTTTCAAATAATATAAAACGTATCCCGTAATAGCTTCTTTCGTTATATATTTTGGTAAACTAAAATCGATATTTTGTTCCTATAAAAATTCGTTAATTTGATAGTTATTTTTTATTATTATTATAAAAAATAATACAAAGAATAAATTATATAAAATAAAAAAAAATAAATATTATAAAATATTTCCTAATTTTTAAGTTATAGGTAAGGTAAAAAAAATCGCGTAAATAAATATTTAGGTGCGTGATAAACGCAAATTAGCGAATAGGTAAAATTTTTAATTTCTTAAATATTCTTAAAATTTTTTGATATAAATAAAATAAAAAAAATTTATTAATATTTTTTAGCATAAGCTTTCAAAATAAATCTAGTTTATAGCACGGGTAAGGTAAGGTTCTAAACGCAAATTAAGTTCGGGCCACGAAAAAGATCTGCTTTTAGTTTTAATAATATATTTTTTTTTGAATATTTAGCTATTTATAATATTTAATCATTGATTAATGTTGATATCAAAGAAATATGTGTGTCGATCAACAAGATTTCTGGTAAAAATTAATATATTATAAAAAATATATTTTATTAAGTTTAAAACTAGAAAAGATTAAAAAGAAAAAATTTTTTATATATTCAAAATAGTGCCTCTTGGTAAATCCTATTGATTTACCAGCTGTCCCTTGCCAATCTCCTATATTTATTTATAAGGCCCAAAGAGGCAATATATAAGATTATTTCCACATATGCCCCGACGTTAACTTATTATATTCCTATGGGTGAAGTTGCTCTTTATTACCCGAGATATATTCCCACAGCTTATTATAATTAAATATTAATAAATTCTTGGCCTTAAATTTTAGCTAATTAATATATGTTTTATAATAAAGTTCCGCGGGGCTAATTAATATTTTGCAATGTTATTATACGCGGGGATAAATTTCTTGTATAAAACTTAATTATTTAGAAAAATAATATATATAATAAAATAATTTTATTATTATAATTTGCTAAGCTTTGGCTTTTTTTTAATTGGATTTTTGAGATTTTTTTTTTGTGTTTACAAACCAGTTCTGAGCTCGAGAAAAGAAAAGAGTAAAAAGATAAAAAAAAAGAGAAAAATAAAAAAATGCTCTAAATATAAACTCATGGGCCTTGTTTATTAGGCACACAAAGTAAATTATTTATGATTTATTTTATATATGCTACTTAAAAACATTAGGGGGAACTTTAAGAAAATGCCAAGCAAAATAAATTATTAATAAACTTAATTTCTTGATAATTCCAAAGTTATAAAACTGCGAAATAAAATTTTAAAAAAGCTAAATATATAATTGATAAAGATTTTGAAGCTTGTACAATTCGACATTACTAAGCTATTTTTATTTATAATTTGAAAAAATTATCATTTTTTATTAATAATCAATATTTATGTAAGAAAAAATTAGGTTTTTTTAATTAAACATAAAGGAAACGCTGATTAAGTATTTAAGGATTGGAAAATTAAAATAAAAAAACAAATAAAAAAGAAGATTAAATGTGCCCAATTAAATAATATTTTAAAATTATTAAAAAAAAAAAAAAAAAAGTCAAAAATAGAATTATTTTATAATCAATTATAAACTAGCTGGATGGGATGGAAAATTAATTGTTTTTTCGAATCAAATGGGACGAAACGATTTCCGTTCTATTTTATCCAGCTAAAAAAAGATTTTTATTTAATAATAATAATTAAAAAAAAAATAAAAATTAAATAAAGCTAATGTTTTTATTTTATAATTTTTTAAAAAAAAAATAATTATAAATAATAATAATATATAATAACAATAAATTATTTATTAATTAAATTTTTTTTTATTTTGTTATAATATATTTTTGATATTAGAAAATATTTTAATAATTATTCATTTATAATTTTTAATAAATAGCAATAAATTTTTTATTTTTGCTTTATTGTTCGAAAAATTATATATTGCTTTAATTTTTTTCTCGTTTTGTTCGATTTATAAATTAAAATTTAAAATATTATATTTATAATTAATATTTTTTTAATTTATATTTAAACTTTTTTCGCTAACCAAAAAAAAAGCTAACTTTTTAACGAAAAAAAAAAAAAACATACCGCTGTTTACAATTTTAATAAAAAGATTAAAAAGCAATTTTAATAAATAAAATTAAAAAAAAATCTTTTTAATAAAAAAGCTATTGTTAAAAAAATTATGTTATTAAAAGAATTTATTTGTAAAAATACCCCAGTTAATTGGGCAATTAATATAAAAGCGAATTTATTTATAACTAACCAACTTTATTTATTTAAAAAATTAAAGCCGGTGTTCAAAGTCCATATATAAATAAAAAAAAAAAATGCTATATTTTTAATAATAAAAAATAATATTAATCAGGGCTGCAAACGAAACCTTTTGTTATCTAAATAATATGCTTTTTATTTTTAAATTAAATATTAATTTAATTTTAATAAAAAAGCTATACAAAAATGGCTACCAAAAAGCCTTTAATAAAGAAAATATTTGGATTACTAAAAAATATAAAAAAATCTTAACAGCAAAGCAATTACATAATTTTTATATTATAAAGCATATATTTAAAAAATACCAAAACAAAACAATTAGAAAAGTGGCTTTTTTTACCAATCTTACCCTAAGCAAACTTGCCTCGATCAAAATTGCCTTTCTTAAAACTGCTTTAACCAAACCTATCTCGAGGATTATATGGGCAGATTAAGGAATATTAAACTTAATTATTCTATTGCAATTATTTAAGAATAAAATGCTTGCATAAATAATTATAAATTTTAATATAAATAGCAATAGCAACAATGGAGAAGCAACGAAAAAAAAAAGAACTAGCATAATATCTCAAGTATTACAAACGTTTTGCTTATTTTAAATCCAAAAAAATTTATAATTTTTACAAAATAATAATATTTAAAAAAAAAATTAAAATCCCTAGCGATATTAATATTTATAATATATATATTATTACCAAAATGCAAAATAAAATTTCGAAAAAACTAAATATATAGCTAACAAAAATCTTAAAACTTATATAGTTTAATGTTGCTAAGCTATTTCTATTTATAATTTAGAAAAATCGATATTTTTTATTAATAATTAATATTTATTTAAAAAAAAATTAAATTTTTTTTAATTAAGCATAAAAAAAAACGTTAATTAAAATATTTAAAAAATTAAAAAATTAAAATAAAAAAACAAATAAAAAAAAAAAAAAATTAAATGTGCCCAATTAAATAATGCTTTAAAATTGCTAAAAATAATAAAAAAAATTAAAAATTAAAAATAAAATTATTTTATAATTAATTATAATTATATTTTTATATTAAAATAGGCTAGCCGAGCGCTCGATTTAAATAATAAAATTTGATATGCGAGCAATGCTAAAAAAAGCATAATTATTAATCGAATTTTGAAATAAAATTACAAAAGCTAATAACTATATAAAAAAATCGCACGGCTATAGGATTTATAATTAATAATTAAAAGATTTATTTAATAAAAGCTTTTATTAGCAAAATTTTATTAATTAATTATATTCGTAAATAAAAAAAGCAAATATTTTTTATTATATTAATAAAAAAGCAATCCCTATAAGGAAACGTTATAATAAATTTATTAATTTTAGCAAAATTAAAATTTTTCGAATATATAAAGAAGCAATTAAAAATAATAAGCATGCAAACAAGTAGCGCGGAGCAATAGCTAAGAAAATGTTATTTCTATATGCTAATTAAAATTTTTAAAAAATTAATAATATTAAAAAAAACTAATTTTATTTTTTTTAAATAGATTTATATAATTAAAATAATTTCTAAAGGAAAAATTAAATAATTTAAAGCACGTTTAGTAGCGAGAAAATTTAGTTAAATATATAAACAAAATTATAATTAAATATTTGCATTAATGGTTCGAATAAATATATTAAAATTATTTCTAGCAATAATAGCAACGAAGAATTTAAAGTGCCGTCAATACAATATTAAGAACGCTTTTACAAAATTATATCTAAAGAAAAAGATTTATATAAAATTATTATAAAAAATTTTTATAAAAAAAAAGTTAAGTTTGGCAGGCATTAAAAAGCCTTTATAAACTTAAACAAGCTGCTAGAAACTGGAACCGATTAATTAAAAATGAGCTTTTTAATTGGGAATTTATTTAAAGCCAAGCAAAGCTTTGTATGTTTACGCATAGAAAGAAAAGCGTCAAATTTCTTATTTATATTAATAATATTATTGCTGTTGCAAAGCAAGAAAAAGAACTTGATTAGTTTTATAAAAAGCTATTAGCGAAATTTAACGCCAAAAATCTAAAAAAGATTAATAAAATTCTTAATGCTAAAGTTATTCGTAATAGGCAGAACCGAACCCTTAAGATTAATTAAAAGCAATATTTTATTAGCGTACTTAACAAGTTTAGGATTACTAAAAAGTTTTTTAAATCAAAAAAGATTCCAATTAAAAAATATAAAAATTTATAATTTGCAAACGATAAAAATAAATAAATCGATATTTTTAAATATTAGCAAACAATTAAAAATTTAATATATATAATAATTTTTATAAGATTTAATATTGCATTTATTCTTGAAAAGCTAAGCTAATTTATAAGCGACCCAGCAAGGCATTATGGCCACGTTTTTAAATTATTATTCCAATATTTAAAGTTAATAGTTACGACAAAACTCCGCTTTGCTCCAAAGGAAGAATATAAAAAAGCTATATTTTATTTAGACGCTAATTGGGCAGGCGACAAAATTAATAAAAAGAATATGTCGAGAAGTATAACTATGTTTTTTAATAAATCAATATTATAATCAAGTAAAAAACAACGCTTAGTAGCCATATTAAGCTGTAAATTAGAATATATAGCTTTTGCAAATTATGCAAAGCTAAATTAATGGTTTGCCCAAATATTTAGAAATTTAGGTTTTGCCAAATATATCGGCAAAAATATTGAATTGGTTCAAATATTAGGAAATAATCAAAAAGCAATTGCTTTAATTAAAAATGCATATCTTAATAAGCGATTCAAGCATATAAATATTGCATATTATTTTATTCGTAACCTAATAAAATAAGATTTTTTAAAAATTAATTATATTTTAATAATAAAAATAATTGCAAATGGCCTAACCAAGCCGCTCGAGTGGGTAGCGTTTAAAAGATTTAAGGATTAGATGGGTTTGATCGAAAAATTAAAAAACAAACCTCAAAACCCAAAAAAAAAAAAAGCAAAAAGGTTTTTAGTTTTTAGATTCGTTAAAAAAAAAAAATTATATAAATTTAAAAATTTTTAAATTTACGTAACCTAAGACCCAAGTTTCTAAATTAAAAAATTGGAATCTGCCCTATAAGAAAATGTTAGAAAGTTAGGGCAAATTAAATAATACGCAAATTAAAAATTTATTTATTGCATGCTAAAAGCTTAAATTTATTTGGGGAAAATATAAAAGAATTTTACTTTCCACGGACGGAGATCCTGGAACTAAAGTTTAATTAAAGTCTCCATAGTTCAATCTATGGTATCCAACCCCATTGAGCCTTCCATTTCCAAGAATAATTAATAAAAAACAAATTTTTAATATTAAAAAAGCTATTATAAATCTTGCTATTGCAAATCTTGTTAAAGCTAAATATATAATTTTAGCATCGAAAATTGCGGTTATAATTTAAAGCCCCAATAAAAAAAAAGAAATTATTTAAAGCTATAATAAATATTGGGGCAAAAGTGAACGTTATACTTAAGGCTTTGGCCGATGCAATGAAATATATTAGGTTTATAATAAATAAATTTTTTTTTAATTAATATTAAAAAAAAAAAAAAATTAAATTTTTTAGAATCGCTGCTTTTAATATAGCAATAGAATTAGGTTAAGTTTTTAGACTATTATTTTTTCTTATTAATAAAAATAATAAAGTTTTTTTAAATTAGCTATTTGTTTAGCTTACTTAAATATTAATTTAATATAAAAAAAAATAAATCATAAAAAGCTACGTTTAAAAATCCAAAAAATCCTAAAAGCTTGGTAAGCGCTTAAATTTTNTAAGACTTTAAAAAAAAAAAAAACAAAAAAAAAAATATTGCCGAAAAAATTTTTAAAAAAAAAATTTAGAAAATTTTTAGCTAATATTAATACCAATAATAATATTAATAGGAGGGTACCGGGTTTTAACAATTTTCGTAGCGATTTATGCAAGCTAAAAATTAAAGTATTATAATTAAAAAGCAAGCGTTGAAATATTAAGGCCTGCTTATGGGCCAAATTCGTTTTTGGTTAAATTAAAAAAATATATTAGAAAATTATTTAAATAATATTTTATATTTTTAAATTTTAAAATTAATTTATTTAAATTTAAAAAATTTAATGCCCAAAAAAAAAATGCGAAATGTTTTTTAAAGCGAATTAAAAAGAATAAAATGACGAAAAATAAATAANAANAGCAATAATAATAATACATGATATCCTATGTACGCAGTATTATATTTTGGTAGTGCGGAGGAACTCCTTTGGGGCAGTCAATTTGATGTTGATCTAGGACACATGGGCTGGCCTATTGCCGATGGAGAGAGACATAGTTGATTGAGGGAAGAATTCTGCATATAGCCAGCAGAGTTCCAGAAGACCGGTAGATTATTATATATTATATGTTTTCATATACCATCCATCTATCCCTAGAGAGTACCTGCCTTACCGGAGCTGCATCTCTGGCTGCGCATCATTCCATCAGCTAGACAGACAGACAGACAGACGTCTATTTTGGTGGGCCTGGTGCGATCCCCAAAACCTGCACTCCGGATTTTTGCCAACAGAAGCAAGCAGAAGGCAGAAGCAGAGGCCGAAGCAGAGAAGCAAAGCAGCGACCACTCTCTGCACAGTCCAGCAAGCGAATGTCTTGAAAGGCAATCGGAGAATTACCTGCGCACTGCCTGCGCACTGCCTGCTGCGATCTGCTTTGCTGCTGCTGCTGCTGCACCGTACTCTTACTGCAATGCATTGCGTTTAACACTCACACCCTACCAACCACTCCCGCTTCACAGGAAACCAGATCCTCTTCTGGCAGCCAGCCAGCCGACCGTTACGTCTCATTTGATCATCAACCCCCCAAACTCCCGTACCCCGACACCTCGTGGAGAGCATCTGGTCCGGTACGAAAGTCGTAGGCCTTATCAGCACGAAAACCGCGTCGCATAGCATTCGCATCCTGTCCTGTCAGATCTGGTATCGAGATCGCATCACGGCGCACGCACCGCGGCTCCCCATTACAGGCAGGTTGCCAGTACCGAGGGATTCTGCTTCTGTTCGCAGAGGACGGACGGGACTGTTTCCTGCTTCACGACCCATCCCCGGGAAAAACCCCACGAAAGCCAACAAGGAAAAGGCAGAGGCAGAGGGACGAAAGCCCCCAAAGGAAGATAAAAAGGGGGAAACCTACACACCGGCCCGGGCATGCACAATCACCACATATCCTGTCCACCAGCTTCATCATCACTATCACTCCCTCACGAACCAGGTTATCTTCGGCGCCGGCCTGAATCTGGCGGGGACCCGCACGGGCTGGAACCCCTTCTATTGCCGTGTTCCTTACTCCACCTTCACAGGTTGCTTGCCTCTTCTGGAATGCGTAATTGAGGGGCGTGGAAGATTTGGAAGGGACCGGAGATTCGAACAACAACGACGACAACGACAACGACGACGACGACGACAACAACGGTACCGCGACTGCGACTGCGACTGCGACTGCGACTTACAGTATCCAGCCACAGGGGCCAATCACACTCGCATTCTTCCCCGCCGAGCCTGCCGGGGTGGTCATCCTTCCTATTTATCGTTCACAGGAGCTGGGCTGGATTGATTGTTCTGCTCATCTGTCCCTGAGACTGACTCTCGGGTCGGGGGGGCCCTCTGCGACCAGACCAGACCAGACCAGACCAGACCAGATCATTACCTACC
>NCSK02000386.1:0-18553 GCA_002276475.2 Chlorociboria aeruginascens | reverse complement strand
AAATAAGCCATTTTAATTATTTATTATTAAAATTTATTTATTTTATAAAATATATTAAATTTTTATAATTTAATTAAACTTTAATAAATTTTGCATTTTGCAAATAATATTTTTAATATTTAAAGCTATAAATAATCGTTATTATTTCTTTATTATAAACAAAATAATTTATTTTAGTATTATTAAACTTTTTGCTATAATAAGCAATAAAATATTAGCAGCTATTTTTAAATTTTTAAAATAAAATTTTAGCCAAAACGAAATTTAATGCGTTAATTTTTAAGCGGCATAGTTTTAATAAATTATAATAGCGCAAAATAAATTATAATATAAATACATTAATAAGCTGCCGAAATGCTTAATTTTATTTTATTATTTATTTTAATAAATAAATAAATTTAAATTTTCGGCTTTTCTTTATTTTTTTTAGCAATAAATGCAAAGGTTTTACAATATAAAAAAAACCCAAAAATAAAGCGTTTATAAAAATTGTAAAAGCTTAAAAACATTTGAATATCACGATAAATTTTAGGTTAAGGCCAATCGCAAATAATTTTAATACGATTTTGATTTATTTATATGCTTTTTATATTAATGATAAATTTAAAAAACTTTATTTTGAATTAATAAAAAATATATTTATTAAGCTGCGCGTACAACTCATAATTATATAGCTTATTTATTATTGCTTTTATATATTATTAATAATTTTTTATATTTTTGAAAAAAATTAAAATATTATTTAAATATATAATACAGCATTTGTTTATTAGGTTTTTTAACGCATAGTTAATATAATTCTAAAATGTTGCTAATGCATTAATAAAGCCGAAAAATATTATTATATATTCGAAATAATTATACTTAATATAAAAAGCTTATTTTTTATTTTTTTTTTTTTTTTAATTTTTATATAATAATAAGCGTTGATAAAATTAAGTTTAAAAAAAAACAATTATATTATTTAATTAATTTAGCATTTTATTAATTAATAATAAAAAATATTAATTTTTTATTATAATAATATTAAGTTTTCGATAATTGATATAAAGCTTTAATTTTTTATTCTTTTTTAATATAAAAAAAATAAATGCATCGGCTAGGCTCGATAATAATTAATTTTTTTTTTTTTTTTAATGCTTTATTAATATATTTCTTCAAAATCTTTAGTTTGCCTAATAACAAATTATAAATTTTTAAATATAATAATTTTTTTCCTAATATTAATTTTATTTTATAATTAATATTACGATATTAAAGCAATGCTATCGCTAAATTTTAATTAAAAAATTTATAATTTCGTAATACAGGCAATATATAATTGGCTATTAAAATTATTAAAGATTTTTTTTTATTATTTAAAATTAGCATTATTTATATTTGCATAACCTGTACGGCTAGTGCCAAATTCTTAATAAAACGCTTAACAAAAATTTGCTTTATTATTAATGCTTGTAAACGCTTAAATTTTTAATTATTATTTTTATTAATTAAAATTATTTTAAAGGCTTTGAAAGCAAATTTGCCGAGCAGCATTTGTAAATTTTTTAGGTTGCAATCGATTGCAAAAAAAAAGTTTAGTAAACGTAAGAAAATTCTGATGCTTATTTGTTATTTAAATATGCAAATAATAAATTTCATAAATTCGAAATTAAAATTTTTTAATATTTACCAAAATAAAAATGTTATATTAATATTTGGTTTTTTGGCATATTGCTATGCTTAAAAATTTAATAAAATTATAAAATATTAAATTTATTTATAAATAAATATTAAAGCTTATAAAAATTATATATTTTTAATTTTTATATATAATTATTTTCTAAATATTAAAAAAATAAAATTATATTAAAGTTATCGATTTGAAATTTAAAAAAGAATTATAAGCTTATAAATAATAATTAAAATATATATTTTGTTTTTGGAATTATAAAATTTTTATTATATTTTGTCAGGGGGCGAGGAGCTTACGGGGTCGTCACGGGGTTTGTACGGGTATTTTTTAAATAATATAACTAATATAGCGGTGCACGAATTTAAAAAAAAAAAATAATATAAAATTGTAAGATTCCCAAAAAAGCTTCTTAGCTTTTAATTTTATTTTAGAAATATATTTATTATAGCTTTTTTATTTTGTTTTATTAATTTTTATATTTTAAAAATTTTAATTTTTTTTAAAGAAAATAAATTATTAAAGCCACGCAGCGATATTGAAATTATATCGAAAAATAATTGAAAAATCTTGTAAAAAAAAATTTTATAATAGAAAAAAAACAAAAAAATTATAATAAAAACCTTAAAAATAATCGAAGAATAAATTGAGGCTGCAGCGAATAAATATTGCCGATTGCAGCCAATTGCAATATAAGCTTTTATTATTATTTTAAGAAATGGTTTTTAAGCAATAAGCAAAAATAATAACAAAAATAATAATAAAAAAAAAGCGAAGAAAAAGCGATAATTTAATTAATATTATAATCCCGATAATTAAAAACCTTGACGCCTATATAAAAAAAAGCGACTAAATGCCAAAAAATTTATAAAAAAACAATTATAATAAATGCAAAAATAAATAAATATAAAATAAAAAAAAATAACAAAAAAAATTAATAATTTAAAGGAAATTATTAAAAAAAAATTTAAGAACCAAAAAATAACTAGAAAAAATCGTAATATAAATTGCCCCCGTTGTGCTGCAATAATAAACAAGAAATTAAGCGAAAATAAGCCAAAGAATTTTATAAAAATGCCAAAACGGAAATAAAAATTATTCGTACGCAAAACGAAAAATTTACGCGAAATAAGCTTTTTATTTATTAAATATAATAAAAAATTTATATTCAAATATTAAATCTTTTATTTTAATTTAGAAATTCGATTTGATATTATAAAATAAATTAAAAAAAAGAATTAAATTAAATATAAAAATAATTATTTCGAGGGCGTACCCAAGACGGCGTAAATGCGGGCTTGCAAAAAAAAGCTAAAAAAAAAATAAATAATAAAAAAATTTTTTAAATTTTTATTAAACGAAATTGCGAATTTAATAAATTGGTTAATAAGCGCTTTCGCTGCATATTAAAAAGCAAAGCCAAAAAAAAAACTAATTAATATAGAATTTTATTACGTACCTGAACGGCCTAAAAGCGAATTTGTTTTAAAAAACCAAAAAAAAATTAATTATAATTTTAATCTTTAAGCTACGCTCAAAATTGCGAATATTTGTTAATTAAAAAAATAAGCCGTTTCGTATTCGCAGCGAATTAATTTAATATTATTAAAAGCAGGAAAATAATACAAAATTTAATAAGAAAACAAATGCTAAAACTAGGGCAAATAAAAAAATCGGAAATAAAGCATTATCGAAACGAAAACATGCCGATAAAAAGAAGCTAAATATTCCTATTAATTAAATATATACATAACAACAGCCTAGATATATAATATTAATTTAATTATTTAATTTGCTATTTAGATAATTAATTATCGCTACGCTTATTATTATAAAGCCAGGCACAAAAATTAATATAATATTATTATTAAAGCAAACGCTTGCCGATTTTGTACAAAAAAAAAACTTAAAAAAAAAATTATAATTTTAAATGCGGTAACAATAAACATCGGCTTATAAATTATAAAGCTATCGTATGCTACGCTTATAGCTAATAAGGCTATTATGCTAATGTTTATTTTTAAAAATAATAATAAAAAAAAGATAAAATTATAATATAATTGTTTTGTTAACGTTAGGCCAAAATTAAAAAAAATAAATATAATTTAAATATAGCTAAACGATTTACGCAATATTTTCAAATTAAATTTTGCAATATTTTTTAATAAAAAATAAAAAATTATTAAAATAATTGCGTTAATAAAATTTAAATTAAAAATAATGCATATTAATATTATATAAATTTATTTTAAGCTGCAATTATATTAAAAAAAGTTTTTAAAATAGGTTTTTATTACGATTTTGCGAGGAAATATAAAAAAAAATTAAATAATAAAATAATTTATATAAATATTGCAAAAATAATTAAAAAATTTATATATTTTTTATTAAAAGCTATTTGCATTAGCAAATCAAATTGGGAAACTTATTATTATTAATAATTTTATAATAAAGCTAATGGAATTGCTGCAAATAAAATTAAAAATTATTAAAATATTAAAAAAATATATAATTATTAATAATTTAATAAATAATGCAGCATAAATTTGGGCAATATAAAAATTTGAAAAATAAAAAATATTAGCTTTAAGCTTTAGCAAATGGAAAATATCGAAGCCTGGCAACAAATATATATCGAAAAATAATAAAACTAAATTTGGTAAAATATATGCAAAAAAAACTATAATTTTTTCAAATATTAGCAAGCTATCGAAATCTGAAAAAGAATATTAATAACGCAATAATTTTTGTTTTAATTATAGTTTTTCAAGTTATTCTGCGATAAAATGCAAATATAAATTTAATAACAAATGCGTTTTGTTAAAAAAATTTGCTTAAAAAATAATAATATATTAAAAAAGATTAATATTAAAAAAATTATAATAATTAAAAAGCAAGCCCGAACGCAAGCAATTAAAGTGACGAACATCGACCATATTTTAAAGCTTAACAATAATAATTAAAATCTATATTTTAATAAGCGTTCAAAAAATTAAATAAATTTTCGCAAATATTAATATTAAAAGTTTTTTATAGATTGTTGGCGCTTTTTAATATTATATTTAGTTTTGCATTTATAAATTCTTTTTGCTTTTTTAGAAGTTTTGCTATAATTACATTATTAATTATTAGTACACGCATTAAATTTTTATAAAAAAAATTAAAAATATAATAAAAACTTTATAATTTCAAAAACAAAATATATATTTCAATCGCTGCTTATGAATTTATAATTTTTTTTTTAAATTCCAAATCGATAACTTTAGCATAGCTTTACTTTTTAATATTTAAAAAATAATTATATATAAAAATTAGAAACGCATAATTTTTATAGGCTTTAATATTTACTTATAAATAAACCTAATATTTTATAGCTTTGTTAAGTTTTTAGGCATAGCAGCATGCCAGAAAATCAAGCATTAATATAATATTTTTATTTTAATAAATATTGGAAAGCTTTAATTTTAAATTTATGAAATTTATTATTTATATATTTAAATAGTAAATAAGCATTAGAACTCTTTTATATTTATTAAATTCTTTTTTGCAATTAATTGCAATTTGAAAAACTTATAAATGCTGCTCGGCAGGCCTGCTTTTAAAGTTTTTAAAATAATTTTAATTAATAAGAACGATGAATGAAAATTTAAATAATTATAAGCATTAATAATAAAAAAAATTTTTATTAAGTGTTTTATTAAAAATTTAATATTATTAACACAAATAATGCAAATATAAATAATGCTAATTTTAAGCAATAAAAAGAAATCTTTAATAGCTTTAGCAACCAATTATATATTGGCTGCATTACAAAATTATAAATTTTTTAATTAAGGCTTAGCGATAGCATTGCCTCGATATCGTAATATTAATCATAAAATAAAATTAATATTAAAAAAAGAATTATTATATTTAAAAATTTATAATTTATTATTAGGCGAGCTAAAAATTTTAAAAAAATATATTAATAAAATATTAAAAAAAAAATAAATCTAATCATCGTCGAGCCTAGCCGATGCATCTATTTTTTTTTATATTAAAAAAAAAATAGAAAATTAAGATTTTATATTAATTATTAAGAACTTAATGCTATTATAATAAAAAATTAATATTTTTTATTATTAATTAATAAAATATTAAATTAATTAAATAATGCAATTATTTTCTTTAAGCTTAATTTTACCAACGCTTATTATCGTATAAAAATTAAGGAAGAAAATAAATAGAAAACAGCTTTTCGCATTAAATATAATTATTTCAAATATATAATAATGCTTTTCGGCCTTATTAATGCATTAGCAACATTTTAGAATTATATTAATCACGCGTTAAAAAGCCTAATAAACAAATGCTATATTATATATTTAAATAATATTCTAATTTTTTCCAAAAATGTAGAAAATTATCAATAATATATAAAAACAATAATAAATAAGCTATATAACTATGAACTATACGCGCAGCCTAACAAATGCACTTTTTATTAATTTAAAATAAAATTTCTTAAATTTATTATTAATGCAAAAAATATATAAATAAACCAAAATTATATTAAAACTATTTGCAATTAGCTTTGGCTTAAAATTTATTATAATATTCAAATATTTCTAAGCTTTTGCAATTTTTATAAACGCTTTATTTTTAAATTTTTTTTACATTGTAAAACCTTTGCATTTATTATTGAAAAAAATAAAAAAAAAGTTAAAAACCTAAACCTATTTATTTATTAAAATGGACGATAAAATAAAACTAAGCATTCCGGCAGCTTATCAATGCATTTATATTATAATTTATTTTACGCCACTATAATTTATTAAAGCTATGCCGCTTGGAAATTAACGCATTAAATTTCGTTTTAACTAAAATTTTATTTTAAAAGTTTAAAAACGGCTATTGGCATTCTATTGCCTATTATAGCAGAAAATTTAATAATGCTAAAATAAATTATTTTATTTATAATAAAAAAATAATAATAATTATTTATAACTTTAGATATTAAAAACACTATTTGCAAAATATAGAATCTATTAAAGTTTGATCAAATTATAAAAATTTAACGCGCTTTATAAAACAAATAAATTTTAATAATAAATAATTAAAATAGCTTATTTACCTAATGCCATATAACTTCATAATACATTATTAAAAAAAATAATTTAAACCCAGCCGATAAACTTTCTAAAAAACCTAATTATAGCAATAATTATATTAATATTCTTATATTAAAATTAATATTTTTAATACAAAATAAAATTGCGAAAATATAACTTTTTTTAAAAAAACAAATACAAAATAATATTTCTATTATAAATAATAATGAAACCAAAGCCCAATTTATAAAATTGGATAAAGCAGCTATTGCTTTATTAAAAATTTTGATATAACAAATTATTATTAGAAAACAAACCCAAAACTCCTTTATTGCAAATAATATAAATGCATTAAAAAATAAAAACTTAAATAAGAACCATGCGATTCGCCTTGTAAGTCTTAATGAAAATTATTAAATAAAAAATAAATTGCTTTATAAAAATGCGCCTGTTACAGGCATGTTAAACTAGTCCAACCCTAAATTAAGCTATAATAGTTAGCAAAACAAAAAAAAATTAAATAATATCAAAGAAATAATACCAGCTTTTAAAAGTATTATATTTAACAATCTAATAAAGCTATTGGCATAAGGCTAGAAATTAAATCCAATATATTAATAAGTTTATAAAATTATAAATGAAATATAAAGATTAAAAAACTAGTCCCTCGATCGAAATGGATTAGTTTATTTCAAAATATTAATTTATATGCCGCAGCAAGAAATATTGCAATATTATATTATAGAATTATTTTACGATTATTTTTTTATAAAATATTAAAAGCGTAACAAAATTATTGATCTAATTTAAAAACATTTTACTTAGAAAAGCTTGCGTAATAAAATAACATAATATATTGCATTATATTTATAATATTAATTTAAAATTATTTATTATTATAAGCCTTATAGAGAGCTGCAGCTTTTTCCTATATCGATTGCTTCTTTTTAAGATATTTTATTAAATTAGATTATTAGTTTATTTATATCGCAAATGTTATTAGGTTAAAAATATAATTTTATTTTAATTATTATAAATTAATTTATTAAATATATATTATTTATATTTATGCGCAATATTTAGAATGCTATACAATTTGCATAAATCTTTTTTAAAAAGGTCAAATACGCTTTTAGCATTTCGCAATTTATTATAATAAATCAAAATAGCTATATTATATTAATATTTTGGAAAAAAGTTTGCGAATATAAAATAATTAAAAAACGCCTGTTAATTATTTATTATCCGCAAACAAATAGCTAAAGCGAGGTTTTGAACAGAATAATTAAAGATTATTTATGGGCCTTTATAGCAGAAAATTAAATTACATAAATATAACTATTATTTTTAGTATAATTTGCTTATAATAACAGCCGCAGCCATGCCACCCAGATTAGCCCTAACCGTGCGTTATATAATATTAATTATATTATTAGAATTAAAATTTTTAAAAAAAAATTTTATTAAAATAGTAATAATATAGTTATATTAGCAGCAAAAAATTAAATTATTAAGTTAGAAGAATTATATAGCTAGCTTATTATAAAACTTATAGTAATATAAGAGAGAATGTTGCATTATTATAATAAACGCTATATAATAATTAATATTAAAACTAATATTTTAATAAAATTATTTATTTGCAACCTTCGATTGCAAATAAAAAAGCTTGCTTTTCGATAAATTGGACTTTTTAAAATTCAAAAGAAGATTAGCTTTTAAATTTATAAATTTATTTTGTTATTTTAATACCAACGATTTTATCTTATCTTCTCTATGTTAATAATCGAGCCATGGAACCCTTAATAAAATCAAAATAAGTTATTATTATTCGAATTAGAAAATAAATCAGATCAATAGAAAATTAAAAATATTTATAATAAATCTAAAATAAATAATATTATTTATTTTTTAATAAAATAAATAAAATGGACCTTTAAAAATATAATATCTAAAAACCTGAAAAGCACCTTGAGAACGCACCGCTAATGCTGCGAGCATAAAAAAAAAAATAATAAAAAAAAANTAATAAAAATAATTAAATAAAGAAAAATTGCCGCTGTTTTAGTTACTAATATTAAAAATGATATTGCTTTTGATAGCAGCTTAAATAATAATGAAAATAGCTTAAAAAATAGCTTAAATAATATCGAATTGCTTTAAAATATTTTTGTATTAATATTAAATAAAATTTAAAAAATATTAAAAAATATAATAATAATATTAAATTAATTATTCTTTTTTTTGAGCCGCATAAAAGCATATATAAAAAAAACAAGATTTTTAATAAAAATTTAGTAATGAAATGTTGGGATATATATAATAAAGTATAATAAAATATAAGTACTCTTATTAAAAAAAAATAATTGCAATAAATAGTTAAATAGTATTACGTGATAGGTCAGGTGACGAATTAGGTAATCTTGCTTAATCTCGCTTAGTAGAATTAGGTAACTTACAAAGAATATATAGCTCCTATTTTAGCTATCGTGGAACGATAGCTTATAATAAATTTATTGACAATACCCTAATTTCTCATCCTTTTAATTATTACGTCCCTTACAAAAATNCAAAATAAAATTTNNAAAAAGCTAAATATATANNTAATAAAAATNTTAAAATTTATATAATTTAANNTTGCTAAATTATTTTTATTNATAATTCNAAAAAATTAATATTTTTTATTAATAATTAATATTTATTTAAAAAAAAATTAANTNTTTTTAATTAAGCATATAAAAAAANNTTAATNAAATAATTTAAAAATTAAAAAATTAAAAATAAAAAAATAAATAAAAAAAAAAAATTAAGCGTGCCTAATTAAATAATATTTTAAAATTATTAAAAGTTATAAAAAAATAAAAAATTAAAAATAAAATTATTTTATAATTAATTATAATTATATTTTTTATATTAAAACAAATTAATTAAGCGATCGATCCAAATAATAAAATTTGATATGCAAGCAATGCTAAAAAAAATATAATTATTAATCGAATTCTAGGATAAAGCTGCAAAAGCTAACAGCTATATAAGAAATCGCACGGTCACAGAACCTATAATTAATAATTAAAAGATTTGTTCAATAAAAACTTTTATTAGCAAAATTTCTTTAATTAATTATATCCGCAAATAAAGAAGCAAATGCTTTTATTATATTAATAAAAAAGCAATCCTTGCAGGAGAACGCTATAATAAGCTTATTAATTCTGGCAAAATTAAAATATTTATAAAATATTTAAACAATATAATTAAGCATTTTAAAATCTATTTTCCAAAGCATAAATATATTATATTATTAAGCAAAGTTATTATTAAGAAAAGCATAAGTAATAAAACAATTAATTTAAAGCTTCGAAATTATATTGCTGGATCGCAAAATATAATAAATATAGCTTTAAACAAAAGATTAAAAGATAAATCGAAAAAAATAAATGCCCTACCAAACATAATTAAAATAGGGGCAAAACCAGAACCAATCACGGCATAAGTTAAAATTCCAACCTTTATTTTATCAGCCGATATTTCTGTGTTTATAGAAAAAAAATATGCTCGATAAAGATATTTTTGCCAAGGAATAGCCCGAAGAACCCAACGCAAATGAATTATCCCAGCCGATAATCGAGGGAGTGATTAAAAAGCTTACCAATTTATAGAATATCGAAATGCAAAACGAGCCACCTGCAAATCCACAAAATAAAAAAAAAAATATAAGCTAATTTATTAACCGAATTCGTTGCTAAGAAATCTGTAAATAAAATATTAAATATTACAAAACTTTCCCGATATTTTATAAAACCAAATCGGAAAAAATTAGGGTCGAACTTAGAAAATAAGCAACGCAATGCCAAAAAAGTTCGCGTAATAATAATATAAATCTTGGCAAGCGAAGTTAATAACCAAAACTTTGATAAATTAAGATTTATTTCGGGTAATAGCTTTGAAAAAGCCTTTCCTACAAAAGTTATAGCCGAAATCAAAATTTCTTAAATATATAAAAAAATAATTAAAAGCAATAAGCATGCAAACAAATAGCGCGGAGCAATAGCTAAGAAAATATTATTTCTATATGCCAATAAAATCTTTCGAAAGGTTATAATATTAAAAAAAGCTAATCTTATTTTTTTTTAAATAGATTTACACGATCAAAACAATCTTTAAAAAAAAAAATCGAACGATTTAAGGCACGTCTAATAGCGAAAAAATTTAATTAAATATATAAACAAAATTATAATTAAATATTTATATTAATAATTTAAATAAATATATTAAGATTATTTTTAGCAATAATAACATAGCTAGTCCAAGCCCTTAAATTTTCGAAAATATATATATTTTATTTTATTTAAATTTTCTTTTTAATTTTTTTTATTTTTATTTTTATCTTTTTTTTTCGCCTCTGCTCCTTTTCTTTTCCCGGCTCTTGTATCCTAACTATTATCAATCTTACCTTTAATTCTAATTATTATAATCTTTTCTTATTATTATATAGCTAAAATAGCTATTGCAATAAAATTTGCTGCTGCCTCTTCTTTGTTAAAGCATCGCTACTGCTTGCGTTATATTAAAAAATAGGCCAAAAAATTTGATTAATATTACAAGTTTTTTTTTTGCAGGCTTAACGGCGTATATATGCTGCTGCAAGCAAAAAGCTAATTATATTAAAGCAAGCTTTTTTTTTTTATATTATATTACTAAATATTAATTTTTTATAAATTTTTCAAAAATATAATAAGCGCCTTAATAAGTTTATAAAGCTTATGGATCGTACTTATACCGAGGTAACCAAAAATAATATTTTTAATATTACGCTTTTTTAAAAGTTTTAAAGATTTTTTATTGCTAATATCAAAAAATATATTTGCTTTCGAGCCCGCCGCGATATAAGCAAGCGTTCGACTAATATTATTAATATTTTAAGCGCTTTGCTGGGTTATATAAAATTAATAAATTTAATTTTGAAAAAAATATTAAATATTGCTTGCTTTCGAATAAAAATCTGCTATTTTTTTGGTAAAAATACGTTAACGTTTATAAGCAAATCCTTTTTTTTTATTATTAATAATAAAAATAATAAAAAATTTAATAATATTTTTTTGCTTAATTAACATTTTATTAAAGCAAAAAAATAATAGCGAAAATAATAACGATAATGTAATATTGTGGCAGGGGAATTGCCCTTGCCTCATTATAAGCGAAATTAGATGAGATTGGAATGTTGCAAAGATCTTTATCTTAATATTTATATCTAGAAAAAAAAAGCTTTTCTTAAGAAGGAAAGACAGCATATAAAGAAAAAACAATAAGAGAAAATAGAAAATTATGCCAACGAAATCGAATTTTAGTTATAATAATAAATCAATAAAATCGATATTAAAAATAATCTTATTTATATATTTTAATAATTATTCTCAAGCTTAATTATTAGAAATTATTTTAGGCCTCGAGTCGCAGCTCTTGGTTTTACCACACCCAGCCCTAAAACCCTCCCACAATATAATGCAATGTAATATATTATAAAAATTTATATAAAAAATAAAATAATAAAAATAATATTTATAATACGTAANNTATTTNGCTAAATATTTNAANNTTATNNAATTTTTATTTTTTAATATATTATAATATATTTTTAATGNNAAAAAAAATTTTATTTATAATTTTNNTTATANNTTTATAAATAATAATTNNAAGCTTGCTTATAATTTTTTAGCTTAAAATCTTATATTANCNTATTAAAAATTTATATAATTTAATTTTTAATTTTAATTTACGAANCGCANCCNAANTTTAATTTTAATTTTTAAAATTATTTTAATTTTAAAAGTTTTATTTTATTTTTTTTTTTTTCGAAAGGCTTACCTTGTTATTATATTAATAGGATAGCAATAAAATTGCTTTTTTAATATAATTTTTTAATATTTTCGCAATTTTTTAAAAATATATTTTAAATATTTAAATAATTTTCAAATATTATTATTAAGCAAATAGCTTATTTAACGGATTTTATATATAGTTATATTATTTTTTTATTAATAATTTATAATAGCTTTTATATTAAATTTTTGCTTTAAATCGGCTTTATTAATAATCGGCGAAAAAAAAATAATATTTGCCCGCTCGTAATAAAATTTAAATAAAAATATATAAAAAATATTATAAATTTTCCAATTTAATAAAAGCTTTAATTAATATGCAAAGGCTTTGTTACTTATAATAGCTTGCATTATAAAAAAGCCAAAATATTTATATTTAATTTTATTTTATATTTTAAATTTTTAAATATTTTTATTTTTTAATAATATTATATTGCTTATATTAAAAATTCGATATATATGCTTTACGTTATACCAGCGCTATTATATTTTTTATATCTTAATTTAAAACTTAATTAAAGTTTTTTTTTTTTTTTAATTTATAATTTTTATTTTTTGTTTTGCTAATAATATAACAAAAGCTTTTTTTCTTGGCTTATTATTTTTAATAAAATTAAACGATATTTTTAAATAAAATTTATAAATAGCATAAAATAAAATATTTTTAATTAAGCTATATTAAATATTATTATATGCAAACTTGGCTAAAAGCAGCTTATTGCATTAATTATTTTTTTTATAAATAAAATAAATTTTTAAATATTATTTAATATTTTGGTTTTAATATTTTGTTTGCTTGTTTATTTACGAATAAAACGCAATGCTAAATCGGCGCTATATTTTTAATAAAAAACATAGAAATAATTAAAAATTATTTATAAAAATATTTTTATAATTTAATATAATATTTTTAAAAAATTTAAAATCTTTATATANNGAATTATAAATTTATTAAAAAAATTAAATATAAAAAAATTTTTTTAATATATAAATAAGCTTTATATAAAATTTATTTAATTATTTCTTGTTTATATTGCGAACCTATACGACAAAACTAACTTTTATTAAAAAATAAAAATTAAATATATTTAATAAAACATAAAATTTTTTAAAAAAATTAGAACGTTTTTAAAAACATTTTTTAAATTAGCCGCTTAAGAAAATATTGGAATTTTTAAAAATTTTTTAATTAATTTTATTAATTTTCCCAAGATTTAATTAATAAAAATAAATTTAAGCTTTTTTAAATAAAAAATTTTTAAAATTTTTTTAAAAAAACTTTTTAAAAATTTTAAAAAAAAAAAAATTATTATTAAATATATTTTTATAAAAATAAATATAAGCAAGCGTGTTATTTGGAACTATAATATAATAAAAAAAGTTGCATTAGAATAAAAATAAATAAAGCGCTTTATATAAATAATTAAAAAGCTAATTTTAAAAAATAAGCAAATTTAAAAAAATAATTATAAAAAAATAATTTATTAAATAAATTTAATTTGTGGAACCTATAAAAAGTTCTTTGGTTTTTATATCAATAATATATAATATTAATATTAATAATTATAAGTTTAGGAATTATTATTCCAAGGCTTATAACCTTTTTATGCAACAAAATAAATCTTTTTAATAAATATCGAGCTCGATTAAAAATTTTTATTAAGATTTTTACATTTTTTTTTATTAAATAAAAAAATAAAAAAAAATAAAAAAANNAAAAAAAAAAGCTTTTAGAAATTAATCGATTAGCGGAAAGATTAAAAAAATTAAATATTAATCATATAATAGCACGCTTAAAAAAATTAAAAAAAAAATTCGATGCTACAAATTTAAATTAAAAAAAAATATAATAAATATTGATCTTTTATTTAAAATTTAAATTTTTTATTTTAAAAATTAATAGCCGATATTAATATAATATATATTAATTAAAAAAATAAAAGTAACCTAAAAAAACTTTGTTATAAATATAAAAATCAAAATTTGCAAATTAAAAAAAAGCTTAGCTTAAAAAAAATAAATTATTTATACGCAAATAAATATTTTAGCATTATTTAATATCGCGAACGTAAATATATTTATAAAAGTGATAAAAAATTAATAATATTTAAATTTTTATAATTTTAAATATAAAATATATTAATTGCGCTTAAATCAAAGCTTTTTATAAATTAAATAAATAAAAAGCTAGGTTGCTGCTTCGATATAAAATTTAATTAAAATAAAACAAAACAAGCAAATTTATTTCGAAAGCGAGCTTGTTATATTAAAAACAAATGCTTAAAAAAAATAATAAAATTTTTAGCTTATTAATCCAATTGGCTAATTATTTATTAATATAATTATTAAAAAGTCCAAAAGCCAAAAGCCATTAAATCAAGCAATTAATTTAATAAAAATTATAAAAAATAAAAGCGATTTAAATTTGTTTTATAAAAAATTTTCGCCGGTTTCCTATTTTAAAAAAAAAAATTAATAATATTAATATAATAATAAAAAAAAAAAATTAACAAAATTGTAACCAAGAAACCAAATATAAAAAGCGGAAATTTTAAATATGCCAAAAAATTTAAGATATTAAAAAGGCAAATAATAATTAAAAAAAAGAATTTTTAAGCTAGGTAATAAAAAAAAATATTTAAAGCAATGTTTTCGATATAAATATAAATAATAAAAATATTAATAAGCGAAACTTATAAAAAAAGCTTAAAGAAAATAAACTTAAAAATAATAAAAAAAAAATTTTATACTAAAAATAAAAAAAAATTTTAAAATATTATTAAAAAAAAAAAAATAAATTTAATTTAATTTAAATAAAGCATTAGCAAAATTTAATGCCAAAAATTTGGAAAAAATTAATAAAATTTTTAATGCTAAAATTATTTATAATAAGCAAAACCAAATTTTTAAAATTAATTAGAAATAATATTTTATTAGCGTACTCGACAAATTTAAAATTATTAAAAAATTTNTTAAATTAAAAAAAATTTAAATTTAAAAACGTACTTTTTTTAAAAAATTTATTAAATTTTTTTTTATTAAAAAGCAAAATATTAATTTTTGGTTAATAGCAATTTGGTAAACGATTTCGATAGCGATTTTAATAATAAAATTAAATTATTTTTTAAATAAATTAAAATATTAATTAATAATATTAAATTAAAAAATTAATTATTTTGAATACTTAAACATAATTATTAAACGCTTCGAAATTATTTTATATATTATATTTCTAATTATATTAAAAAATTTTAAAATATATTTTAATATAATAAATTATTTATATTAATTTATTAAAAATTATATAATTATTTTTAAGCTATTAAAAAATCAAAAAAATTGCTTTTTCTTAAAGCTGCTCCAATTAAAAATTAACCAAAACAAAATTTTTTTATTTAAAATATTTTTGCAAAATTTTATTAATGCAAAACTTAATAGCTTTTATATTATTTAAAAAATTTTTATATTAAAAATAAATTTTATATATTATAATTTTAATTGCTAACTTTTTGCCAACATTAATGTCATTTTAAAAATAGCATAAATATAATAATTTATTATATTAAAAAAAATTTTTTTTATTATTATTTTATTTTAATTTTAATATTATATTTAAGGCCTTTGCATTATTTAAATTGCAAATTATATTTATTTTTGTTGAGAAGTTAGGGCAGATTAGGTAATACGCGAGTTAAGAATTTACCCATTGCATGCTAAAAGCTTGGATTTATTTAAGGAAAATATTTAAGGATTTTATTTTTCACGGACGAAGATTTTGGGACTAAAATCTAATTAAAATCTTTATAGTTCAATCTATGGTATCCAATCTTATTAAGCCTTTCATTTTTAATAGGTTATAAAATCCGATGCATATTAAATACGACTTTTTTATTAAAGCAAAACCGAACAAATAAACCGAACGAGCAACCGTACGAATCAAAAAATCTTCAAAAAAAGCTTTTATTAATCGAACGAACCGAACGAAGCCAAAGTTTTTAAAGAAAGCTTTATATAAATCGAACGAATTAATCAAACGAACCGAACAAAAATAAAAATTTCCAAAAAAAGCTTTGCATATATTAAAATTAAATAAGATTTAAAAAAAGCTATTTGCAAAATAATAAAACAAGTATAGCTTTTATATAAACCAAATTATCGACAAATTAAAATATTACGCATCGATTTATATAAAATATAAAATAAGAAAAAATAGCAAATATTTGCTAACGCTTATNANNAATAATTATAAAAATTNATTTCGNNNAGCAAAAATAAAAATTAAAANCAAAAAAATATTTTATATTATNNAAATAANNAAAATTAANTTTATATAAATTTAGCGAAAANAAAAATATTAAATTATTANNAAATANNNTATTTATATTTGCNAATANNATTAATAAAATTGCNNATNTTATTAATTAATTTAAATAACTTAGTGCAACAGATGGTCATATAACGTCACGTGATAGGTCAGGTGACGGATCAGGTGATCTCGCTTAGTCTCGCTTAGCAGGGTCAGGTGACCCACAAAGGATATATAGCTTCTACCTTAGCTATCGTGGAACGATAACTTATAATAAATATATTGATGCTACCCTAACTTCTCACCCTTCTAATTATAACGTCCCTTACACTTAGCAAATTATAAAATTTAAAAAAAGCATAAATATAAAATTAAAACAACGTTAAAGCAATCGAAATTATTATTAAAAATGTCAGGGGGCGAGAGGCTCACGGGGTCGTCACGGGGTTCGCACGGATATTCTTTAAATAATATAGCTGATATAGCGGTGCACGAATTTAAATAAAAAATAATATAAAATTATAAAATTCCCGAAAAAGCTTTTTAGCTTTTAGTTTTATTTTAGAAATATATTTATTATAGCTTTTTTATTTTATTTTATTAATTTTTATATTTTAAAAATTTTAATTTTTTTAAAAAAAATAAATTATTAAAGCCACGCAGCGATATCGAAACTATATTAAAAAATAGCTGGAAAACTTTATAAAAAAAAATTTTATAATAAAAAAAAAGCAAAAAAAATTATAATAAAAATTTTAAAAATAATTAAAAAATAAATTAAAGCTATAACAAATAAATATTGCCGATTGTAACCAATTGCAATATAAATTTTTTATTGCTATTTTAAAAAATAATTTTTAAATAATAAATAAAAATAATAATAAAAATAATAATAAAAAAAAAATAAAAAAAAAAGCAATGGCTTATTAATATTATAATTTTAATAATTAAAAATCTTAATGCCAATATAAAAAAAAGCGGCTAAATATCGAAAAATTTACAAAAAAAATAATTATAATAAATATAAAAATAAATAAATATAAAATAAAAAAAAATAATAAAAAAAATTAATAATTTAAAAAAAATTATTAAAAAAAAGCTTAAAAGCTAAAAAATAATTAAAAAAAGCCGTGATACGAATCGCTCCCGTCGTGCTGCAATAATAAATAAAAAATTAAGCAAAAATAAACTAAAGAATTTTATAAAAATGCTAAAGCGAGGACGAAGGTTGCCTATACGCAAAGCAAAAAATTTATGCGGGATAAGCTTTTTATTTATTAAATATAATAAAAAATTTATATTTAAATATTAAATTTTTTATTTTAATTTAAAAATTTAATTCGATATTATAAAATAAATTAATAAAAAAAATCAAATTAAATATAAAAATAATTATTTCGAAAACGCACCTAAAACGGCGTAAATGCAAGCTTATAAAAAAAAAGCTAAAAAAAAAATAAATAATAAAAAAATTTTTTAAATTTTTATTAAACAAAATTGCGAACCTAATAAATCGGTTCATAAGCGCTTTTGCCGTATATCAAAAAGTAAGGCAAAAAAAAAAATTAATTAATATAAAGTTTTATTATATATTTAAACGGCCTTAAAG
>NCSK02000384.1:0-18813 GCA_002276475.2 Chlorociboria aeruginascens | reverse complement strand
CTCGCCAACCAAATCCATACTGGACCACGATGGATCCCCAACCCGAAACCTCCCTCAATCCCCAAATCCTATATCTCGTCAACGAATGCCGTCCGACCGATCTTATGTTCAAGGTAGCCAGCAGGTGCAGACGAGCTTGTGGGCAGGAGGATGTCCACTCCATCCTTCCTGATGTTGGACCTTCACCACCATGGATGGGGGGTTGTGTGTGGAGGAGGGAGTGGACAAGGTTGGGGGGAGAGGAGAAGATATAGGTGGATCTGGATAGTCAACTCCCGCCGATGTAGAGATTGGCATCTGTATGTCTGGGCGGATCCTCGGATCCTCCTGACCCATCCTAATCACCCACAAGAACTACACATATATCTATTGATCGCTATATGAAATTGCGAGTCTGCGCTCTATTGATGCAATTTATGTAGCACGATTCGACCCTAATTCACCCCTCAAATCAAACGCCATTCTTCATGCAACGCTGAGCTACTTGGCCAAAAACCCACACACTCTCTACTCCATATACCAGGATGTCGCAAAAAGAAATTATTCGTCCAGAAGTATGCTCAGTCGGAGCTCCATCTCACAACGTCTCTGCTCCACAGAGACGGTCGTCCGATAAGCTGCGAGGCTTCACTCCATGTTACGAGGGACTCCAGCGAAGGATATGTTAGAGTCGATCGGCCTCTTGTTACCGCGGTCTTCTCTCTCCTTCTGCAACCTCAACGTCTCTTGCTCCTCTTCTTCCTTTCTCCCGCGTTCCTCCAAAATTTGCATTTCTTGTCTCGTGCGAGCAAGCTCGAGCTCGGCGAGAAAGTCTTTGTCTTCTACAATCTCGGTCTTCTCATCGTGCTTCCTAGCTTCCTTGGATCTTCCCCAGAAGCACTCAAATTTGAATGACAGGTCACGCCCAACCGTAATGATGTCTCCGTTTCGTACCCCTGCCCAGGACTTGGAAGCATTATAGGGTTTTTGACGATGGTGACATGTGATATCGACACCATTAATAAAAACACCATCACTTCCCTTCGACGAGATGTAGAATACCATATCTTCATGACTGCTATTCGTGTCCTCCCAAGGAGTGGAGTCGATATCTTGGTCTATCCAGTAGCCAGGCTTGAATAACAGAAGCATAAACCCATATAGTGGGATTCGATCCGCATGGGTATTGGAATACCTGACCGTGTTCCAAATTCCACGTCCCCAGCTCGTCATGGACCTGGTGATATTTAAGTTAACAGTTGGCAAACAGCTATCATTCGTGGCAATGAGCTTCGCAAGGATCTTCTTGGGCGGCTGAAAATCATTTCCGACAAGAGGTGGATGATCCGTGCCATTATTTATTGCCGTCTTGGTGAGCTCAAGCGTCGGGATATGTGAACCATGAGCCGCATTAGGTAGGTTGTCATGTACTGGGAAGCCTGAGCCAAGCTTTCGGTCATCTCGCACCATCAATCGACGTCGTCCTTCCTCGACTGTGGGATCTGATTGCGCTCGAATGCTAAATTGGGGCTCGACAGACGGATTTCTACCACTTCGGAAGCTTTTCATCACCTTTTCGAAAATTTTCCCGCCTGTCACAAAGTCTTCGCCCTTTGATGCCGCATAACTCCGCCAATTCGCTAAATCTGACACCATGATCTCTGGGTAGTTTTGGTGATGCGTTGACCTGTCACCCGGGTCCCAGAAAATACTCTTTGGTAGAGCTATATCTATTTCTCGCGCCGAACGACGCTGCTTCTTAGGTGGGAGATCTGCAGGAGGCCAATCGCTGTCATCTTGTTCCTCTTCTCGAGGTCTACGGAGACTCGCGTGTTGATCGCGATATGTCGTGATAGCATCTGGTTCAGCTGCTGGCGATGGCGTATCTGAAAGTGAATGAATATTTAAATGGCCGACGAGAGATTCGGCTCCCATAAGGCCTGATGATTTGGTAGCGCGGTCATTGGTTCCGGGTATTTTTACTGGAGAATTGTGAGCAGGCGGAGGCTTCATCGTCGCCGGAATTCGGTTTCGAGTTTGCGAAGCAAATGATATGATCGAATTGTCGCCACGGTGATTCCCTGGAACAGGAAGATTCGGGTGGTCGAAAGGTATAGCGCCAGAGCTTCCCAAAGTGGATATGTTCACTTCTCCAAATAAGCGAGTATTTCCAATATTGTCCGTTGCGTTCCGAATCAAGCCAAAGCTTTCAGTCTCGCTGAGACTGCCGTTACTATTGAAGCTACCTGGGATTTCAGGTCGTTGCAACTCTGTAAGATCGCTGACGCTATCAAAGCCCACCCCTTGACTGTCGTTGACCTCGGGCCCGTCGAGTTCTTGTATACTTAATTGTGACGCTCCTTCCTCAAGTTGTTGGTTAACTGAGTCATCATCTATCATGCCTACTTCCTGCGATTCATCTTCAATAGACATGGCAACTTCAATACCCGTGAACCAAGGGCTCTCCTGCAGTTCCGAGATTGTGGCACGGTGCTCAGGACGAACATGGAGCATGCTTCGAATACAACGGATCCCATGATCTGAGACATTGGCTCGTTGAAGAGGTCTAATATCCAATGCCTTGGTCATGATTTGATTGAGTAGTTCTTGATAGCTCGTACCACTCTTAACGACATATGGAGGGGATCCGCATAGTGAATAGAACAGTACTCCAGCCAGAGACCAGATGTCTACGGCATGTCCATAACGTTGTGGAGGCAAAGATTTCTTGTCGATGCCTCGAAGATTTCTGTTGCCAGAGTGATCATATTCCCGAAACTCGGAATATACCTCTGGGGCACAATAGAGCAAGGTGCCACAGAACGTGCGCAAGAATGTCTCCTCGCTATCAACCATCTTGGAGAGGCCGAAATCTGTTAACTTGACGTGGAATGGTTCACGGCTAAGTATCAAAATGTTGTCGGGCTTAACGTCACGGTGAGTGATGCCCATTTTGTGCAAGTACGCCAGAGCATCAAGCAATTGTTCCGCCATGGCCTTGACTGTCGATTCCGGAAGAAGTCTACACTCATTGACAAGGCTGCCTAGATCTCCCCCTGGGATATACTCCATAATGATATACAGGTAGTCCTCCCAATCAACATGCTCAATGAATTGGACGATGTTGGGCTATATCAAATCAGATAGCTAAATTAAAGGAAGGGGAGAGCAAGCCTACGTGGGTGATTCTACTCATGATTCTCATCTCTTGGTCAACTTTCTGATCAAGGATACCATTCTTCATGAAGCGTCTCTTTTCGAGTTCCTTTGCAGCGAAAGGTATACCATCGAACTTACTAGTAATCTTATAAACCACTGCAAAAGCACCCTTGCCGATAGTGCCAACTTTATTATACTTCTGGCCACCGCGCCATTCCCGGACAAACCTACCAACGGCAGATGTAGAGGCAGAGTTACCAGTCTTCTCGGGGATTGGAAAGAGATCAGGCTATGCCAGGTCAGTGACAGATCGATAGATCAGAGTCAGATAACATACCAACTGCTTCTTATTGCCACGATCTCGAAAATTATTCAAGCGTAGAAAGTAGGCCGCAAGGTTTTGCTGGTAGGCATCTTCTGCAGCTTCGTCACGCGGCGGAATGCGTACAATAAACTTAAAGCTTTCTTGAGGGGGAAGCATTTTAAGGATAATGAGTGTTGCTGGCTCGAGTGTATGCCGGTAGTCTTGGCCATTCTCCTTGTTCTTGCCACTTAACACCATTCCATCAACTATAGTACCGTTGGTGGAGCAATCTTCAAGCATAATGCTACCGTGCTCATTGATGTAGATTCGAAAGTGTACATTGCTGACTCTCTTGGCCTCATCTTCTGAGCCTATGACGAAGTCGCAGCGCTCCTTATTCCGACCAAAAACGAAACCCAGGTTGGGATCCTTAGAATTGGCTGACAATCGAAGAGCGATATCGCAGGATACCAAACCTTGAGCTTCGAGGTCGAATTCGGGTTCGTAGTCTTCATAATCATCTCTTGTGCGAATCTTGACATCGCTTCCAATGTTGAGAGTATGACGCGGGTTGGACTTGTGGATGAGAGCAGCAGCTCGATATGCTGGAGGCGACGCAGGATGGAGTATGCAAAAGATATCAGCCGTATCCTCATCGCTGATGCCTGAGTTGTTTTTGCCAAGGCGTCTCGGGTCCATCACAATCTGTGTGGCTATATAATAGGGATCATTAGTTATGTCCCAAGCGAACCAAGGAGTTGAAGAGTGGCTAGATGAGGGAATACCTGGCTGCGTTGGTTCTTCCTCCATCTTGAAAGATATTGTGGATGAAGCCTGGGTTGACCTGGTAGTATAGGTACAAATATTGTAGCTCTGAGATCATTCAAGGCTGTTCGCATCTGTGGGCTAGGAGAAATTCAGCACGTCGATTATAATGCCTCGAGGCTGCGAGGCACCGACGCATGTAGCAAGAGGAAATCTCGTGCTCTAGGTATCCTTATCCAACATTGACTATCCGTTTAATACGGGGCCGTGGACCCCAGAGCCTTAGAACTTTAGAGGAGAGTACGTTGTTTCGAAGCCTGATGAAGGGTATGACTTGAGAGGCCGGCCCAATAACACGTTTTGGATGTATGAGAGGAATTAAGGAATGGCAGAAGACTATATCGTCTTCGTAAGTCCGTTATTTTGAGATACATTAAAGTCAAAGCTCGAGAAGTATCTCTAAATTTTAGGAATTAGCTACGGTCCTCCAAGCAACCACATTGGGGTAATACATGGCCTTATTCACCGCACAACTTGCCCTCTACGGGCCCACCACAGCAGGTGATATTCGCGCACTGGCTCAATGGCAGACGTAGCAGCACACTAAAGTCGACTGACTCAAGACAATGAAGAGGTTCAGATGATTTGGGTATCACTCGAGGATTTGGTCTCACTCAGTTTAAGCTTGATTTTCGCAATAACTATTTTCCGCACCGGCGCTAGTTACAATAAGAAAGCTACTACCGACCAAGCCCTAGGTACCTAGGTGAACAAACAGCATCTCCGCAGTACGATACATGTTGCTGAGATCATGAACCAGACAAGCTTTGTAAGTAACCAGGCATAAATCACTGTGCGCCAGGCTCTACTTATTCAGCGCAGCAAAAGCAGGACTGTTTTTGATGGATTCTTTCAATGAGGTCAAAGGCTCAGTCAAAAGCTATACCAGTTCAAATACTATTAGCTTCATCCGCCAAGTGAAAACCTGTGGGGTACAAGGAGAGAGATAGTGATACCTTATGGCCCTCCTCTATCTGCCCGCCATTAAAATACCCGTATTCTTCAATAAATTGTATGTTTTGCGTCATGTCCTCTTGGAAGAAACTAGGCAGCCCCTTTGAAGCAAGCCCAGCTTTGAAAGTCTCCTGATCCACACCCTGGAAGATCACATTGATACCCAAATCCTTGAAAATATTGAGAATCTCTTCAATGGTGTAAAAGTTCTCGGCAACATTAAATTGACGGCTCAGAGATTTCTCTGGATTCAGAAGAATGGCCTTGACAAACTTGCCTACGTCGGCAGATGCATCAATAAGTGGCACTGATGTTTGTGCACTGGCTGGTTGAGGGAAGACAAGCACGTAAGATGGAGGAATTGTCGGCAGACGAACAAGAGATTCCAGAATAAAAGAGCTATATATGGCGACGTGTATGATGGTATAAGGGATCGATAGGGAGCGGATGTAGTCATCAACATGGGCTTTGCCGTCGAAGTGGACTACTGCAGTGAGCTTATTGTTGGTGACTATGCATATTCTCATTAGCCAATGTGTGGTTATAAGGGCAGATATAAAGGGAAGAGGGATAATGGGAGGGCAAAATCTGGGAAATTACTCTGTGTGATATTGGGGAGACTGCTCCAGATAAGGTGCTGTACATCCAACTCCTTCTCGTATTAGCCAATCTAACTTCTCTCCGATATAGAGAAAGGTCTTTACCTTAACAATATCAGCAACGTTCTTTCCCTGTCTTGTCTCTGCGATATGGTCCATGGCCTCCCAGAAATTTGTGACCATGAAGACAGCATATGTATTCTTCAAGGCTAGACGCAGGGACTCTTTGTCTTCGAGATCGGCCTACCCAAATACACTCATCAGCGACCATGAAGCCAAAATGTTTTGGGAAAGGGAAATTGATCTACCTTCACAACCTCTGCTCCCTCTTCAACAAGCGCTGTGGCACCTGGTTTAGAAGGGTCTCTGGTGATAGCCCGGACTTTGAACTGCTGAGCAGCAATGGGATCGTGCAAGATAGCCTTGACGACTGAGCCGCCCTGGATGCCGGTTGCTCCGAAGACCACGACAAATTTCTTGTCTTGAGAGACCATTTTTAATGGATATGAATGTAGATTTGGAGGCCGCTTGAATAGTTGTCTGTACTGATATTGGGAATGGAAGAGGGAGAACTACTATATATATATATATATATGTATATATATTATGAGCATTTTCCTGGCGCTTTTGGCATTTCTGCAAGGATTTATATTTGTCATGAAATCGGACATTGTTCATCCTACGACTACAGATATAACTGTCTCACAAACCATATTCGTGGAGCATATCTCGCTATGATTGGCTCCGTCGCAATACCTTCTAAATAGGATTAGCGTAGGGCGACTGGGCTTGCATAGCGGCGCATCATCTCGGGCATTATCACGAGTCATTTCATTGCAAAGTTGCCAACAGTTGCGCTCTAAAAAGTAATCTCAACTTCATGAGATCCACAATCTAGCCGTTGTGGCCATCATCGATAATCAGACATATTATTCATGCAAACAGTGTCTGATGCTCTATGAGAATGGTCCGTCACGGGAGGTTGTCAAAAGGATGTCAAAGTTGTAGACAACGCAAAATCAAGGTAAGGTTTAAAGCCAGGCACTGATTCGAAAATTTTACTAAGAGATACAGTGCGACCAGAGGTTGCCAGCATGCAATCAATGTTTAAAGGCTGGTTGGAAATGTCCGCAATATGGAGATTATGTAGACCGAAGTTTCCAGCATCAGAATCCAAAAGACTTCAATAATAAGCCTGCTAGTCTATTTTCTCGTTTTCCATTGGATTTATTACCCTCTGAAACTCGGTCGACCTTCAGAAATTCTATGGCTACCACTACGACTGGAACTTTGGATTCCTCGCCTTCTCATCATTTATTCCGTGTCAGCCTTTCGAAAGAGATCATAAAGCTTGCAAATTGCCCTGCAATAGATTCTTCTCTCTCAACACATTGTTTACTTTATTATGGCGCTATTCGTGGATCTTCAAAATATCTATCTTTACTCAGCAACGTCGTCGGAGTTGACAAGATACACCTGACAAGCTTAACGGCTGTTACGCTTGCGGCCTACGCATACAAAGTTCAATCTTCAAATCTTCTGCAGGAGGCGAGACACCAGTACGGCCAGGCTCTTCAACTTGTTACGTCTGCAATTTCTGGTAAAGAAGCGATCAAAGATAGCACAATAATTTCTATCCTACTTCTGAGTACATTTGAGACGCTCACCAATACAAACCCAAAGTCACTGTCACATATTGAGGCTCATATGAGAGGCTTGAACACCGCCATAAATCTCCGAGGGTATCATCTGATGGAGCATCGTAGCGTACTACAATTATTTCCCCAGATGTATTCGTGTCTCTTCATGAATTGTCTGCTATGCTCGATCCGAATCCCCGAGGAGCTGATTAACATTCGCAAATGCGCTGCAACATCTTTGGATACAATTGATCCTTCATGGAAAATGTCTGACATCGTTATGAAGTTGGCAAACTTCCGTGCCGATGTCAAAGACGGACTCCTTTGTGGCAATCGCAACATAGTGAATGCTGCCCTGGAAATAGACTCCGAGATCTCCTCATTGGCAGAGAATATACCTGTTCAATGGCGATTCAAAATACTTTCGATAAAAGAGAAGTCTAAGCTAGTCTTTGGAACACATTATCATGTTTATTCCGACCTTGGGATAGCATACATCTGGAACTATATCCGTGCCTCTCGATTGCTTCTACGCACAGAAATTCGTGATCAACTGCGTTCTATACCGCCTCTATCTCTCCTGCCGATAGACGTCTACAACTATCAACAGTCGACCAAGGTACTGCAACAAATGACTCTAGATATCTGCGCTACAATACCTCAATATTTTGGGCACTTATCCGCGGAATATGGCGATCTGCTACTTGGCGAGAGATCTACACTTCAAGAAAATGCGTTCTCTTCCAAAGCTTCTTCTGATGCTATACCCCCTAGTGCCTACTTCCTTTTCTGGCCACTTTTCAATGCTGGAAAGATGACGGATTCAGATATACAGAGGGACTGGATAATTGATCGCTGTCGCTATATTGGAACAAAAACTGGGGTTCAACAAGCGTTTATTCTGGCGGACACTTTAGAACGAGGCGTGGAAATATTCTTTTAGTATCGAGATGAGTAGCTATATACTAAATGCTGTCTCATCAAATGGTTCTAAGTAGAATATAGCTAAGATGCTAGCATTTAGCTTATTCACGAAGGATTTCGTGTTAATGCACTACCTCCTCTATTCAATCAAATACCGGGTTTGCAAGGTATTTGATGCAGAAGGAACGCTTCTTACGCACTTGAAATTTGCTGAGCCATTTCGGCATTGGAAGACGAGGAGGATAGTAGGATATTCACGACCTACAATATTCAAATTGAGTGCATCTGCGTCTACTGCATATTGTTCTCAGCCCTTGGAAGGAACAGCGGGAGGTCTGCATGCAAGGAAAAATAGTTTTTATAATATTTTGGTGCACATCGTCAAATCAACCTCTCGATCAGTCATGCCTTCCTAGCAAAGCAGCCTCTTAATTTTACGATGTGCTACAGAAGAGTGGTAGTGCAAAACGTTTATTCAAGATGCTTCAACAATCTCTGCATGTTATTTTCTGCATGTCATTGTTTATGAGGCAACTAGAATACAAGAAATATACTGACAAAATTTTCAACATCGGCAAAAAGAGAAATCTATGCCCATATATACAGAATTTCGACTTATGGAGCAAACATCGCATCACCCACCATGGAAATCTCATTCTATCAATGAATCCCTGTCGTCTTCCACACTATGCAACCTTCTACAAACCATCGTCCCGGGATCGAGCTGATTTTCAAGGAATTCATGGATCTGACCTTGACGCGAGGAATTCTATAAGGAAGACGGTCAATGATGCAAGGAATTCCTTCAATCCATCCAATGCCACCACATTGGCCATACGCCGCCACACTTCCCCCATCTGTCCCAATTCCTGTTCCCGTTCCAGTAGATCCCGCAGAACTGCTGTCGCCGTCCCGGTATCACTGGCCACAGCCTCGTCACCACCAATCATGGCATGGAACGCACTTAAATAGTAATAATAATAATTAAAATTATTATTATTAAGTCCTGTCATTTTTCAATTTATGCCATTTATACATTCCATGAGCCGCATAAACACATGACTTATATAGACAGTGACAAATGTATAATGCAAAATGAGTCTCGAGCCGAACTTCACAAGGATAGCGAGCAGTATCAATGAATATATCTCTAAATATGTTAACTTCTGTCTGTTTCCTAGCTGTTTTTTTAAATTGCAGATAATACTTCTTTGTACTATCCTCTCAACTTTTAGATCTCGGATAAACTGAAATAAAGCTTCCACCAAACAATCAAATATCGCCCATCTACCACAGCGCACTCCTGACCGCAGTGCCGGAACCACATGCCGACACACTGCCGTAATCGGACAACGGGATTGCCTAAGTATTCTCATCGCAGGACATGACTGGCTTAAACCCAGACTCCAGATCAGAGTAGCTTTACCAGTCGCTCTACAGCAATCCAAGGACGAGGTTCGGGCTATACGGCATTCCCACACCCTAAAACTTACGCATATGCCGTGATGGGAAAAAGGAAAGCACAGAAAGGAAAAATGTCCACAGAAGGATGCACGATGGAGGGATGGGGATGAAATTTCCCTACCATGAGGCGGGGAGCGAGGAGGTAGTAGGCAGGTAGTGAAGAGCTAAAAAGCAAGATGTTCTAAGATCGATCGATCTTGAGCTTGAGTTTCCTTATTCTCGTGCCGGCTATCGACTTGAGGATTCTCAGAATCCGAAATCTGTACAACTATGGGTAAAGTTGCGTATGGTACTGTATGAGGCCGCCAACCACGAGAGAGCCTTTTCGCGTGGTAACTTTTGATACTGCATTTTATGGGCGGTTCCAACATGTAAATAACTTGCTTGGCCTTTGGTGGCTTAGAAGGGTCTACAACTCCTATTACATAAGTAGATATTCTGACGATGAAATTTAAAATTCGAGGAAATGAGACGTACTGCACAACTACCCAGAGAACCAAACAAGATATTAATGTTAATGTGGCTGGGTTGTGGTAGAACAACCCCGCAAACTTTGGTCGCTGGCCACAAGCGACGATGGTAAAGATACCGATTGGTTGTGGATAGTCATATGTATGGGTCGGTTCTCTGCTGGTGCCTTATATGGTGTATAACAGTAACTCCTAGATAAGTCTGATGGGTGACTTCTGGGAGAATGCGTGGGAGTGGTCATATCTGGACCTTTGACTTTGAACGAGAGAGAGTATATCTGGAATGCCTTTTCTTTATGCAAATTTGTGAGAAAAGCAAATGAAGGGATGACAGTGAAATAGGGGAATAAAAGGAAAATATTCTTAATCACGGCAGGAAGTTTCACCACATGAAAAGAATGAAGGAGAAGAAATTGAAAATCAATTCCTACCTGACTCCACCCTGGATCTAACGAGCGTTTCTGACAAGAAAGGAAATTCCCACCTGAGGATCTAACATGACAAGGAAATGTCCAGCATAACCAAGAAGATATGTGAAATGCCTAGCATAACCAAGAAGCGATGATATCGTTATAAGCACCGCCACCATCCGTCAAGTCATTATCATAGTCAGTATTGTAGAAGGACGCTCCGGCGCAATTCCCCACTCTGTAAAACGCATGAGCCACCAGCCCTCTGGAACAGGAAGAAGAGACAAGACTTACGGATAGAATTTGCAGTTCCCACCCCCATTCGTGTTGAGAGAAGAAATCGCGTTGGAGAAAACCGCCGTATCGCTTTTACCGATGTCGTCTATCCTCCATGATTAGATCTTTGGGTACTATAATAGAGAAGGGAGAAGGGAGAAGGGAGAAGGGAAGGAAGGGCTACTAACAGCACGCTCCCTTAGGTTGCGTATAATAGGTGCAGGGTGGACCGAATTGCGTGTTCGCGCAGAACGTAATGTTGCCTACTTCCGAGAAGTCTTGACGGACATTCAATGCAGTCGTGACAGAAACAGCAGCGCCGGCGAAAGCAACAGCCTTGCGAAGAGTGGAAAATTGCATTATGGAAATTGATACTTTGAATGAAAACAACAAAATATAACGTGCTGTTGTATGTAGGAAACAGGAGTAGAAAATAATAAATGATCTGATCTGATCTGATGTGAACGAGATGACTTTCCACCCTTTATATACCAGTCACGATCGTACTATCCTCGACCCTCACATGGGGACCTGATTCAGAAATCGCAATCGATCGTTCTAGAATCTTATACATCCTCGATATCCAGCTCGTAATTTCCTCCAGCTGGTTAAAAATACATCCTTCAAGCCCTCAACCTTAGCCGATTACCAACACGCAATATCTCAACATTGAACATTGAGAAGTTGCTGCTTATGATGAATCCTCCTCCTTCAGCTTCATGTGTGAACATCTTGGTAATCCATGCTTCCAGAAGACTTGTAGATGTTCAGGCATGTGAAGAAAGAATATAATGGCCAACTACCAAGACATCTCCACAAGAACCATGGAGCCCTTGCTGTCTTTTCTGCCCACGAAAACAATCCTCCAGCAGGGAGACACCGAGGAGCTTTCCTTCCATGTATCGTTGAGCCCTCAAACAAGTCAAGAAAGAACGGCCGACCACCAACGAATCTCACCATCCAAATTAGAGCACCTGCTGCATTTCCTGTATACGGTAATAATCATCCCGGAGCCCAGGTTACCCCGATACCGAGCATCCTCGCGCCCAGTACTCAGCATAGGCGTCAGTCTGCTGTATGTAGGCCAGAAAATAAGCATGCGGCTCGGTGGGGCTATGTGAAGTCTAAATGAAGATATAAAGATTATGCCGAGTCGCCGTCTGGGAAGGTGAAACAGCTGGAGGAGATTGACTTCCGTGTAATACGCCCCCAACCCCATTCATGGGGCCGCATATATTCGGCTTCGACAGGAGAGGATAGATGCTTGCGGGAGAAAGGCCAAGAGATTGATTTGCCGGCGCCGTACCCTACGGGCAGGCGGGTTTACGGCTCCAACCAACGAACATTTCCTCGTTCTTGGGTAGGGTGACTGTCCTGTCCTGTACAGCCGCACCGGCTCCTTCGTCGGTACAAAGCACCATTAGTTGATCTTCTTTCCCCATGTCAGATTCTGACAGTTCTCCGAAGCGCCGAACCAGCTTGTCCTGTAGTAGAGTACGGATCCGGATAAGACAGATGGTTCTGCTGGTTCCCGAGACCAGGCGGAGTGTCAGACATGCAACAAATGGAAAACGATCGGCCTTTGATCAGATGCATGATCGGGACGGGGGGTGGTGGAGGAGGACAAGACTGTTGGGTGGGTGGAGGGTGGTAGCCGCTGTGGCGTCATCATACGATCTGGAGGAGGAGGAGGAGGAGGAGGAGGAGGAAAGGGTGGAGAGGAGATGATGTTGTACAAGACGTAGCTAATTGTCGATTTGATGGATGGTCATATATGGATGGAGAAGAATTGTTCCTTGGTTCTACTGGACGTGGTCACCAAACCTCACCCCCGATGAAATGACCCTATCAATCCCGTAGAGTCCGTAGGGTCCGTAGAGTCCGCAGAGTACTCAAACCACCACATGAACTTCCATCTTACGCTCGCCCCTTCATCCCCAACAATGTCAAACAACAAATATTGCCCGCCCACCACATCGCGCTCCGTACCGCGCTCCACCTCCCTCTCTCAACACCCACATACGCAATCGCATATGCCACCCTCGCCACCGTGTACCCCAGCATCAAGGCATTGACCGTCCGACTGTCCACGGCCTTGTGCATCGCGTACAGCACGCCCGCCACCAACAGCGGCAGGTTCTCAATCGAGTTTGCCTGGGCGGCCTCCATGCGCTTGATCCTCTTCAGCGCCGAGCGGCTCAGCTTCCCGTCGGACACCATCTTCTCCCCATACTTGGAGATGTCTTCTCGCGGCGCGGAATTGTGGTCGAAGCCGTAGTACTGTTTCAGGCTGCGGGGCGCGAGGACGAGATACGATAGCACGAAGTTCGAGATCAGGAAGGTCCCGGCGAGGTAAGGGGGAGGAGGGGAGGAGGGGGGGAGGGCTTGTAGACCGAGGCTGGTGAGAAGGGGAGACCTGTGTGGGGTGTCAGATAGTGGGTGTGTGGATGGGAGGGAGGGGTCACATTTGGCGGGTGGATGAGTCGTTGCGAAGGTGGAGAGTATGTAGCAGGCTAGGTGAAAGAGTGTGAGCGTAGTTACCCTTATGTACTTGTACAGTTGGAGTCTTTTTCAGCTCGGATAGCCGATAACACTTCGAACGACCCGAGCATCGTCCCGCACGCCCGTGTAGCCTTGATTCGTTGAGCTCAATTGCAATTGTATAGTATTGGGTACGGAATCATCATCTCGATTGGGGGATCTCCTATCAAGGACTAATACATGGTATTACGCATATGCAGGGTCTAACGAAAGACCCGTAGGGGCCGTAGGGGTATCAGAAACAAGAATACACTCTAGACGTATAATACACGCTAAACTTCGTAACAATAATCTTCATCCAACCCCTCCCTGCTGGGAACAGTTCCAGCTCCCTCCGGGGGTCCAGAATATCCATCGTCCAGCCTCACATTGAGCAGTCGGATCTTCAACCCATATTGGCCGACCAGTCCCACCAGCTTATTTGTTTCCGCTGTGATCGGGGTTTGGTTCAACAACATGAGAAGACCATCAAGCCATTCGGATGCGAGACTATGGGTTGGCGGCATCAGAGTCAAGATCGCACGTTCGACTTGTTCCCGTGACGATTGCGGCTTATTCTCTGAGGATCCTACAAAGCTGTTGATTGTGATCTTGGTCGTGGTAGGGGGAGCGTGTGATAACGTTTTCAAGGTCGATGTGCTTGATATACTCGAACTGTCCTCTGGAGAAGCCGAGACATTCGAAACGACTGAGCTGATAGTACTCAAATCAATCTTCTCGTGCAGCTGATCAAGAGTAGGTTCATGAACTGTTTGAGCATCAAAGTCTAGATAGTGCAAATATCGGCGATTGTGGGAAAGCTTGACATATCTGTAAGTAGATGGAGGTCGTCTTGGCCCATTCTTGGATGGGTAATCGTCGGACTTGTGGGTTGATGTTCTAGGGAACCAAGCCCCTCGAAGAAGACACCGTATTCGCTGCTCTTTGACGAATTGTAGAGCTTCATGCTTCAGTTCGTCCCGAACTTGGACCAAGTGCTTTCCCCATCGATCCTCGAATGTCAATTCTAATAACTCCATTTGTAATTCGCGCAATCTCGAGTACTCGAATTCCAAGAGTTCTTCTTCAACTTCCTGCACATCCTTAGTCCGAGTAGCCTGACCGACAACCTGCTCAATGAGGATCCTTGCAAGTTCTGCAACTTTATTGAAATCATCTTGTACCGCTCCTGTTGCCTTCCATAGCTTGAAAAAACATTGTAAGCTTGCAGTGTGTAATCTTGACCACTGCAAAAGCAATGGCTTGAATATTTTATCATAATTCTTCATCCCATCCAAAACCAGATAACTTTTTGCATCCTCAACGTCCGATTTGTCGACCTCAAAATGCTCGTATAGAATAGTTGTGACAGCAAGACTCGATCTTGCGATCGGGCACCTCTCGTGCAGTGGTCGTGATGCTTGTTCCAACAGAAGCTTCTGAAATCTATCTTCCTGCTTCCTCACGAAGTCTGTCAAATCCATCATTCCTAGAAACCCGGTAGGTTCGAATTCCCAGGCAGGACTTTCCGTTTCAAATCCCAGTCGTCGCCATTTTTCCGGGTTGTGTTTCCTACTCCCCTTTTTGTTACTTTCGGCAGCTATTTCCTCTACCCGCATGGTTCCATTCCCAAGGTAGCCCTTTCTCTCTGGTCCACTAGCTAAATGTAAGCCTTTTAGAGCTCTCCTGTGCTCTGGCATTTCTAAATCCACTCTCATGTCTCTCCATTTCCTCAGTAGTATTTTCGTCAAAGCTTGGAAATCCAATAGAGGATGCGCCAGATCTTGCAATGCCGAGCTTTGCATCAAGATATACACCGCTTTTATAACACCAAGGTCCTGCAATCTCTTGATGAACTTTGGCCATTCTTCCCCCGTACCACTGCTCTTCCCCCCCCCATCTTTACCATCACTTGTGATAGCATCCCGCATAAGAGCATTCAATAACATCAGCGCGTTTGCACATAACGCATGATCCGCTGAGTTGAGTTGTGAGACTACCATTTCGAAGAACTGAGGGTAAACTGCGACCGCAGGTTTAAGGGCCCGGAACCCAAAGGCTCCAGGAGTCCTTATCGTACCTCTCGAGGTCTGGGGATAACTGACAATCGCGACCAGTATGGACATTGCTCCACGTAAAATATTGACCAGAGGATGTGTGACAATCAATTCGACGACCCGTTCGACCAGCTCTCCCGCACCCGGCGACTCAAATATTTCCCAGCCCATATCGACTTCGAGGAGGCGACTGAGACTTTGGAGCGAATATGCGAGGGTGTTTCCGCCGGTTGACATGATCAGCCGACGCAGAATATTGAGACCGCCGGAGGAGATAAAGACGTCCGCGAAAGACGGATCGTTGATTGAGGATTGTAGTTTGAAGACCGCCATCTTACGCATAGCATCTTCATCGCTCTGGAGGCGTGAAAGAAGGGAGGGAATGTCAGCCTGATCCATGATGATGGTTGATTGCGAGGGCGACTGAACCGGGGGGAACGGAAGGCGATAGAGATGCTCTCAATGTCGAGCGTAGCTATGACCACCAGTCGCGAGACTCGTGGTTGCTCTTGCTGAGGTTTTCTGTTTGAAGTGGGTGGTCGCGTATCGGCCTCGGACGATTCTTCCGATTTGATTTTCAGGGGTTAGTGACGAGTAGTCGGCCTTCCTCAATTCCCAAGGGGGCGCTTGTCGGCCTGCCCTCGACCTTTTTATTAAGTCGCTCGAAGTTAATCAGTGTTTGGTACAAAGTAGTTCGGTGTGTCCCAGCAAGGATAGCCATGTGAAACAAAACAATCATTGCAATTCGTTAATTTTTGACTTTTCGGTTTGGTCGAAGAGTTATATGGTGCTACTTATGTTATATGTCCTGCGAAATATACTAAATGTTCAATGGAAAAAATAACAACAATAAAATGTGTATTGCCATCAACTGACGAAATGTAGACGACAGCGACCTGGTCACCCTCCACCGGCCTATGAATCACCCATCTGAACCACGACTTGAACCATAATCTAACCTATCCAGCCCCTAGCGCACGTTATCCAACATCTATTTAAACTCCTAACTTCCCCAAGGTCTCTCTATCGAATCAACAAATCATTCAACTTTACTTTTTGGCACTTTATCAAACATTTGGACCTATTGGAAATATGAGGGGCTCAGCAGGGGTTGGACTTTATATATTACTATATAAGCTTGATTTTCGATTATTTGTTCAATCCCAGAATTTTTATTCGTAAAAATTTAAAGCTTAAAATTTTCTACCGAAGTGAATCGAAGCTTTTAATATATAATAGGCTAATTTATAGCTCGTTTATTATTTAATTTGCATTAATTTTTTAATATTTTCTTATAGAGCAAATTTTAATTTTTTAAAAATTTTATATTAAAAGCTTAAATCTTAGGTTACGTAAGCTTAAAATTTTTTAAGCTTTTATATAAATAAAAAAAAAAAGATTACGTAAGCTTAAAATTTAGCTTACGTAACCTAAAGTTCGAGCTCTTAATATAAAATCTTTAAAAAATTAAAATTTGCTTTATAAAAAAATATTAAAAAATTAATACAAATTAAATAATAAACGAGCCATAAATTAGCTTATTATATATTAAAAGCTTTGATTTATTTTGATAAAAAATCTTAAGCTTCTAATTTCCACGAATAAAAATCTTGAAATTAAATAAATAATCGAAAGTTAAGCTTATATAATAATATATAAAGTTCAACCCCTGCTGAGCCCCTTATATTTCCAATAATAAATATAATATTTTATAATTAAATATATTTCATAACGATCCAATTTGTTAATATAATTTTTTAATAAATAAATTTTGCTTTTTAATAAAGATTAAATTATATTAATTATATTAACGCTTCGGCCATTTATTAATTAAAAAATTTAAATATATTTTAAAGCGATCTGGCTATAATATTAATATTTAAGCATTATAGCACTTAATTAAATATTGCGCTTATTGCTAAAAATATAAAAAATTATTAAACAAATTCAAATTTATAATTAAAAATAATATTAATTTTAATTATTTTATATTTATTAATATTTTCTATATTAATAATAAATTTATTCTATATATTATTAACGAATTAATTAGTTTCCAAGCTAATAAATAACTTAAAAATATTTTAGCCAAATATATATAAGATAGTTTTTGTATATATTAAATTAATACTTATTTTGGATTATCCGATTTTATTATTTATAATATAAAAAAAAAACTTTATTAATAAAAATTTTAAATATTTCGTTATTATAATAAAAATTTTGATTAAAGCCGTATTTGTTAAAGCATATTAATTAATTAGGAAAGTTAAGCGCTATTATATTATTATATGCCAAGCTTATTAAATTATTTTTAAAAAGCTTTTAAATTTTAATAAAAATATAATGTTATAAATAATGTTTAAAGTTATAAACAATATAATAAAATTAAATAAACTCGTATTTACGCTTTTTATTTTTAATATTTATTTATATATATTATAATTCGATGCCTTAGTTTTAATTATTATTCAACGTTTTGCTGCAACCAAGAAAATTATAAATAAAATATGCAATTTTTAAATATAGCGATAGCTCCAAAAAGCTTTTAATTAAAAAAATAAATTAATTATTACAACTATTCATAATTTACTACTAAATTTTAATATATTTATATAAAAAAAAAAATAATATAAAATAAATCGGCAATTAGATCGAATTATTTAAGCTTATAACGCTTAATAATAAAATTTGCAAAATAAAAATATTAAACAAATTTACTAATTTTCGTAATATTATAATTAAATTATTTTTATAAAACAAAAAAAAATTTTTAATTATCGACGGCTTTTTTTTTTAATTGTTTTTTTATTAATTAATATTCCGGCAAAAGAATTATTAATTTAAGATTTTGCGGCTAAATTAATTAAATTAATTATATTATTATCGCGACAACGAAAATGATTTTATAATAATATTATATTAATATTATTAATTAATATTTTAATTTATTTAAAAAATAATTTAATTTTATTATTAAAATTATTATTAAAATCGCTATCGAAATCGCTTATTAAATTGCTATTAACAAAAGATTAATATTTTATTTTTCGATAAAAAAAATTTAATAAACTTTTTAAAAAAATATTTTTAAATTAATTTTTTTTAATAATATTTTTTTTAATATTTAAATTTTTAATTTTTGCTTTGTCGACAAAATTAAACATGCCGATATTAGCTTAGTTTTTGAAAAATTGCAATTAATTATATAAATATATAATAATAACGGCAA
>NCSK02000383.1:0-18886 GCA_002276475.2 Chlorociboria aeruginascens | reverse complement strand
ACCGGTGTGGAATATTGCTATGCTATGCAAAATAAATTTATAAATTACAAATAGAAAGCAAAGAGGAGATGAAACGAACAAGAAGGAAAGGAAACGAGGAAGAAGGCAATTAAAAAAAAAAAAGAAGAAAAGAGGGAGGGCTAACAATAAGGTATCATAGGGTGAAGGCGGGTTCTGTCACGGTATGAGCGCGCTCCCAACCCCGGTCGTTATCCTGCCGCTCCAAGTACCAAAACCGACGGGTAGTGCGGCGGCCAAGCCCCCTGTGTCGACGGTGGTGTGAGGGGGAGTTTGAGCCTGGATTAGGGGGGGGATGGCTAGATATTGAGTGAGGTGGGAGTGTAGGTGGACTGGGAAGGTGTGGGTTATATGGATGGGGATTTTGACCGAGAAACTAGAATGGGATGGATAGCATGTGGCAGAATGAGATACGGTTTGAACGCTCGAAAAGCATTTTATATTACTTAGGTAGTGGGTTTGCTTAGCTAGATTACTAGAATTTGCTATGGGGTGTTTACGTTATTTAGATTCTCTCACTCACACGACTATTTCTAAATCTGGGGTTTGGTTTTCTTCGTTCGTGATTGAGGTTGAGGAGAGCTTATATATATATGTGTGTATGGATATTGCTTGGTGGTTGGTGGTCGGTGGAGATCATAAGTAGGTAGGGAAAGAAAGGGAAGGGTAGGTATAAGATACCTAGGTAAAAACTGCTAGAATATCAAATAAGTATTGTATTTGTTAAATACCTATAGGCAGAATATGATTGAAATCAATAGCTCGCTTTTTTTCCTTCCAAAGTATATGAGATCCAGCGCATCACATTTTAAACATTAGAACCTCACACATGTGTTCTATGAGAATCGCCTTATAACCATGGCACGATTAATTTGGCCCTGTCGCGCGAGGAAAAGGGTTCGTTTATAGCATAGTATTGATATAAATTTCGAACTATTCGCTATCTAAACTCCAGATTTTCGGTATTACCTCTACCATATAGATAAATAGTTTATCACAGTAATAATACAGTAATAATAATAAATACATATGCAAAACATATACCGTCCAGTACACAATTTCCGCCGAGCCAAAATGATCGACCATGTTTTTGCGCGATTCTCATAGCACACATACCAACCATATCATACAGACACCGGTTCGAATCCTTCAAGAGACATGCAACAAAACCCCATCCTCCCCTCGCACGTGGCTGGGCAAGCTCCCAATCACACCGCTAGTTCCCTCCACCACGCTACCCCGCACGGCACTACGCGCGAGGAGATCCCGTGCGGGCAGACGGGCCAATGGGACGAGGGGTGTGCTTCCAGACGCAACACAAAGACTGCAGTAGGTGCTTGCTTCGACGTCATCCCTTCTTGTATGTGTGTGCTGTTTTAACGCGTACGAGATGGTGAGGGGTGGAGATGAGAACGAATAGGGGGGTGTAGATGATATCAATTCTTAGTACTGTTGACCTCTGGTCTGGGTGGGGATGTTGAGTGTGTCGATGGATGACGATGGACGACGATGATATAAACAAGACTCGGTCTGAAGTCGAGTCCTGCCATGCTTCACTAAGGCACAGCTTCCGTCGTACAAGCTATGCTTATGCTTCCCCGCATACCTATGTCCTGTGCTTCTGACCCAAACCGCAAGGTGTCACTGGAGAGGTAGGGATATACTGCCATAAACGTATTCAGAACGATCAGCGGCCCGCTCGTATGCCCAAGTATACCTAGTCTGTAGAATTCACTTGTTCGGCTTTTGTCGGTGCTTCGTACCTGCGTCGGTGAATAATAGAAGAAGTAATAACTAATATATAAGAAGCATAGATCCCCTCTTATACATACAGAAAAGTTTCCGTTCATGCTTTTAGATCTGCAATTGAGATCTGGAGACTGTGAAGGATCTTTCAATTGTGCATAATTCTTCAGTTCGATCCCCAAAATTCCCAAGATGGCGAACCTACTCTTCATCCTCTTCCTCGCCCTCTTCTCGCCCTTCATCTGCGCCCAGGAAGCCGGCCAACAATTCACAGGCGTAGCCGGTAACACGACCATAGCAGGCAACCCCTTGGGCCCCGACTCCAACGGCAAATACGAGATCAACGGTCCTGGCATCCGCGCACTGTTCGTCCCCTACGGCGCTTCCATCTCCAATCTCTTCCTCAATGATTCCTCGGGCACCGAGCGCGATATTGTAGGCGGCTGGGACAATGCTTCGTACTACGGCATCGACAAGCAACATCCACATTTTGGAGCCGTGCCCGGTCGCTATGCCAACAGGATCAAGAATTCTAGTTTTGAGATCGATGGCCAGCTTTATCATATTTTGCCGAATGAGAATCCCACGCCGGCGAATCCGCAGGGCATTGATACGTTGCATGGTGGTCCTGATGGTTGGGATTGGAGAAATGTATGTATTTCCGGGAAGTGGAAAATTTCCTAATCGAGCGTGTTCGGGAGTATTAATTCAGGAACACATCTCAATATATATCTATATATATAATTGCTAATTTCATGTTTGTACAGTGGACGGTCGTTGCACATACAGCGAACAGTATCACTTTCAGTATTACGGATCCCGATGGTGACCAAGGGTTTCCTGGGGAGGTGGTCAGTTATGTGACATATACATTGGGAAATAGGACGTGGGACTTAAGGATGACGGGGATTGCGACGACGAAGAAGACGCCGATTATGTTGAGTTCTCACGTATGTCGTTCCCCCCCTCTATATCTCTCCCCATGCCATCACACCGCTCTTCAAGCCGACTTCAGAAATCCCTAATGAAGAACAGGTCTACTGGAATCTCGACGGCTATTCCAACAACGAAACCGCCACCATCCTCAACCACTCCCTCTACCTCCCATACGCCGGGCAGCGCATCTCCACCGACCCAATCCTCATCCCGGACGGGCCCATCCTCTCCAACGAGCCACAGTCCGGCAACGATTTCTGGACCTCCCCGAAGCAGATCGGCGCGAACTTCACCTCTCCTAGCCTCCTTGGCAACTGCGGCTTCAACTGCACGGGCTACGATACTGCCTATGTGCACAGCAGACGCCTGCCGCCGTACGACTGGAAAGCCGCACCGGTTGCGCGCCTGCGCAGCGCGTGGAGCGGCATCCAGCTCGACGTCTATAGCGACCAGCTCGCGTTCCAGGTGTATAGCTGCGGGGGCCAGAATGGGAGTGTGGCGCTCAAGACGACGCAGGGTCTGCATGGCATAGAGGGGAGACCTAGGACGATCCCACAGTATGGGTGTGTGGTTTTGGAGGTCGAGGATGTGAGCTTTTTGCATTTCATCTCATCTCCCTCTGCTTTTCTTTATTTATAACCCCCCATCTTCTGCCCGCATCCTTCCACGACCACGCCCTCCCGCGGGACCATCAGCAATTAAACGCCCGACGAGGTCGCCCGAACGAGAAGGAAAAGGACGAGAACAGGAAGTGGTACGGGCTCTGGCACTAAGGAGGTTGAAGCGCGCGATTATTCTTCTCCTCTGCTGGGAACAAACGCGCTCACTATTGTAGCGCCCTCTTCAAAACTAGTCTTCCCACCCGTACTCCTGGGTCTTCGCCTACAATAAGCGTCCGTTTCTGCCCTCCATCAACATCCATCGGCTCTAGGGCTGCAGCCAGCACGACCTGTCGACTCGAAATCACGTCCATATCCAGACCCGTCGCCATCGCCATCGCCATCGCCTCCATTACGCAACCGTCGAATCAACCTTAGTCAGCCATACCGGAGACATCTCGCCATCGAAAACCCTTCACGACCGATCCATTCTCACCGTTGAGGTGGCGTGCCGAGGCCAGCTTTTTGGTCAACAAGTGGAATCGCCGCTAGGCTCGACTGGCTCCATCCTATCTCCCCATACGTTCCTGGAATATCTGAGTCTCTGCGGCCTAGATATTCCCCCCGCCCCAGAGGCTGCCATCTGAACGTCGCGCAACCCCAACGCCCTTCACCGGAAAAAGAATCTCGGGCCGTCACAACAACAGCAACAGCAACAGCAACAGCAACACAGCAACAACATCAACGACAACAACAACAACGAGGGCCAAGTGTCGAGATCTGCCAGAGGGACAGCCCATTCACGCATCCACCTCCCCCGTCCGAGCACCACACCACACCACACCACACTACACCACACTACACCATACTTTACTAGACTAGACTTCGACCGGCGACGCGAACGTCTCCACGAGTCCCGACTACGCAACGTCTCTACGAGGCTTCACGCATACGTTTCAAGAATCAAGGTTAGACCAGCAGAGGACAGACAGTACGGGAGAGCGGCAACGCTTGAACAGACCGGCGGTCCATCGCACACTCGAGGCACGCCCGACATAACCTTCTTTCAACATCGACCTCCTCCCCTCCAAACCCCGCATACCAGAGCAGAGCATACCAGAGCAGAGCATACCTACCCTACGAAGCTGCACTCTACGCGATCGGAACCCCCATACCTGCAACCATCCGACCCAGGTGTTCGCGGCTTCACTCTGCCTGGAGCCCTCGGGATCGATAGCTGCAGACCCACTCACCCATATCTGTTGGTGGAAAGAGTGGACAGAGTGGGAAGAGATCCCATCGCAAGATCCCCATCCACAGGCCCACGCCCACACCCACGCCCACGCCCACGCTCCATCCGGAACCGCGCACACTCCGCAGGATTGTCTCGATCCCAAGGCAGTTGCTTCACAACTGGCTCGCTGTGGCGCTAGCATCATTACGAAGGGTTTTTGGATCTGGTCCGCCGCGTCCCACTTTTGCGCCGGCCAATCAGCTCCCCGGTCAGATCTGTTAGCTGGCTGTGCACCGCCACTAGCGCCTGAACTAGGCTGGGCGATCAAGGGCCCTTGGGAAGTCCCATTCGGGGCAGAGCAAGAGTCCTCGTCCGTTTGCGTCGGTGGGCGTAGCAACCAGACCAGAGGGCCGTGGGCAGCCGCAGCTCTTCTCCCTCTCTCGCTACAACCACAACCCGACCTATACGACCGCCTCCCTCCACCTCCCCCTCCCCCTCCCCCCCATCAATACGCCCAGATCGGTGTGGAGGCCCTCCTCCCTTCGTGCTTCCCATCTCCCCTCGCTGGTCTCCGCAGATAGGGCACGAGCGACCCTCTCCGATCCTTGTCGGCGCTATCTCCCCCGCACCATCGTCGGACTCACTTGTCCTGGGCCATCGTCGGCGTGGTGAGCCGACCGAGGACCCTGGGAGATCCAGCCTCAAAGTCCCACCAGACGTCGCAGCACCGTCACTCGAGGCCTGCGTGCTTGTGGCTCTGTGTGGTGGAGATCCATTCCTGAGAAATTCCAACGCGCATCACTTGACGGAACATTGAGATCCTCGTCGCGTCATTCTTCCCAACACATTCGACGCTTTGCCGCCGTATTGGAGCCAGATCCAGACGACAGGAGATCGCCATTACGCACAATTCCCACCCGCCGCGCGAGTTCGGGTCCCAACTCGAGGCTAGCCTGGCATTGGGTAAGCGCTGAGGGCAGAGATTGAACTTAAAGAATCGATATTGAGCCGTTTTGCCTTTTGTGGACCGACGCATCACTCGTCATTCACTTCCCAGACCATCCGAGGGCCCGAACCCTTGGACGCTCCTTCCTGCACAAAACCCGGGCCCCCTCCCACTACTCCTGCCTTTGACCCTAAAAAGAACCCTTCTCACCTGCGATTCTTCATCCCCCCCAAATCCACAAACTCCCACTCTCCCCCCCCCTCCCGCGCGTCGTTCATCCTTGTGTCTCTTTTCTTCCACGGGACCACGACCACGACCATCGCCAACCCCCCTTCCCCCAGCACTCGAGGCCGTCCCCGTCCAAGCAATTCACTGGCACCCGCGGTTTCTCTCCCCCGCTGCGAAGCTATTCCCACAAGCTCCAGGCTACTGCTGCGGGCCATCGCAAGTCGACGCGTCCGGCACTCGGCCTAGGGCTCTTCACCCCGGTTCACATCAAATAGTATTGTGTCGATCATCCAACCGGGACCATACCTGTCCCCTCGACAACTCCTCACGGTTCACCCCCCCCCCCCCCCCCCTTGCTGGGCGCAGAAGTATTTTATACATTGTGCTACTTCTAGTCCACCCGAGCAATCACAGAGCTGGAACTGTACTACAGTAGTATGTCCTTGGTCTCATCACAACTCCATAGTAATTTACTCGCAAGCTCATCCTTACTTCTAAGATCCATTCACCTCGACGACGACGACGACGAAACCCCCCCTCCTCTCCCCCCAACCGCGAGCTTAGGTGCGCTTCGGGGAGCCTTTACGAAATCGGAGCCGCACCATTCTATGGAACGTGGTGCAACCGAGTACTCGCAGTCAGGTTTGCAATCACCTTATCCCAACGCGTTGAACGACGCAGAGTCTAAAGAGTCCTCCGCAGATCACCCATCTGCTGCGCAATACGCTCCTGAAGTGAGATCAGATTCAGTCGTCAACAGCTATTCATCTTCAGCAACGCCCACCTCGGAGCTAGGGCTTTATCCCGCTTCGGCGCGTTCGACAGGTTCATACCCAGAACATATTACACGTCAGTACCATCAAGCAGCTGGCAACGACAGTGGAGGCAGCGCAAGTATGGCTCAACAAGCACCAAGTCCGTCAACAACCAACCATCAAAACACTCAAAATAAGTCTGACCAGGATGTTCCTATAGATCCATCAATTGCCGCGTCGAGCCCGAACTACCCACCCCATAACCCCCAATACTCTTCCTACCCATCCCAGAGCGAGATGCCGCACGGGTACCCCTCTCACACCGCTGGCGCCCCAATGTTCCCTCCTCAACGTCCGGACTGGGCGGGATACGGCGGGGCACCACCGCCTAACGGCCTCCCCCCGAACGGTCTCCCTGGAGCATATCATCCGGTTAGTGGCGCCCAAACCCCAACGTCTGCTGCACCTGCTGGAGTTCGCGGTCAAGTAAGTCCCGTTTTATGTAATCTTGGGAGAGAGATGCCAAAGGCGATTTCCAAATAATTGTAGTAGAACTTCGGGCCTTGAACGCGTCGGAAGGCTCCGCCGGGCCTGGGTCCATGGGCCACGCTACGAGTTCAAGACGCGTTGAATCAGCTTGGAGAAGTCTCCCGAGTCCCATTCCTGCGATGAACCAGAATCCCTCCCAGTCAAAAGAGCTAATAGTTGTTAACAGCATCCTCTCTCGCAGGTCTATTCCTTCGTTCCCATTCCCGGCGCCCAACAGCACAAGCGTCCCCGTCGTCGTTACGAAGAAATCGAGCGCATGTACAAGTGTGGGTGGAACGGGTGCGAAAAAGCTTACGGCACGTTGAACCATCTTAATGCTCACGTTACGATGCAATCTCACGGCCAGAAGCGCACTCCGGAAGGTATGTCCTGTAATTTTTATTTATTTCTATATTAATAATTAAATTAATTAATATTAAAATATATTATTTTTATTTTAACAAAAAATAAAAAAGCTAACAAAAAAATATTAAAACGCAAAATAATATTTTTAAANATATTAGAAAGCAGCGGAAAATTAAATAAAAAATTAAATACAAAAACAAAAAATAAAAAAAAATTAACGTTAAGTTTTTTGAAATTTGCTAAGAAACAGCAGCGAAATAATTGGCGAAATAAATAAAACAATTTGCTAAACGAAAAATAAAAATAAATTTTTTTCGAACAACGAAAAAGCTTAAATAAAATTAATTAATTTAATTTATTTCGATAAAACCTGCTTTTTATATATAATTATAATAATATAAAAACTAATTTCGATTGCCTCGAGCTTGCATTTAAAAAAAAAAAAATAAAAGTTTTTTATAAGAAATATAATATAATNNAAATATAATTTAAATATAAATATAATTTAAATATAGCTAAATAATCTGCGCAATATTTTCAAATTAAATTTTGCAATATTTTCTAATAAAAAACAAAAAATTACTTAAAGCAATTATATCGATAAAACCTAAGCTAAAAATAATATATATTAATATTATATAAATATATTTTAAGTTATAATTATATTAAAAAAAATTCTTAAAATGGATTTTTATTACAATTTTGCGAGAAAATGCAAAAAAAAATTAGGCAACAAAATAATTTATATAAATATCGCAAAAATAATCGAAAGATTTATATAATTTTTATTAAAAACTATTTGCATTAATAAACCAAACTAGGAGATTCGTTATTATTAATAATTTTATAACGAAATTAATAAAATCGCTATAAATAAAATTAAAAATTATTAAAATATTAAAAAAGCATATAATTATTAATAATCTAATAAATAATATAGCATAAATTTGGGCAATACAAAAATTTAAAAAATAAAAAGCATTAGTTTTAAGCTTTAGCAAACGGGAAATATCGAAGCTTAATAATAAGCATATATTAAAAAATAATAAAATGTGAGGGTCGATAAAACAAAGTAAAGAAGCCATAATAAATATATTCCTAAAACAAGACTAAAAGCTAAGAAGCTTTTCCGGGAACCCTACAATCTTATATTATTTTTTATTTAAATTCGTGCATCGCTATACCAGCTATATTATTTAAAGAACACCCGTGCGAACCCCGTGACGACCCCGTGAGCCTCTCGCCCCCTGATATAAAACCAAATTTAATAAAATATATGTAAAAAAAATTATAATTTTTTTAAATATTAATAAGTTATCAAAATTTAAAAAAGAATATTAATAACGCAATAATTTTTGCTTTAATTATAGCTTTCTAAATTATTTTGCGGCAAAATATAAGCATAAATTTAATAATAAACGCGTTTTATTAAAAAATTTGCTTAAAAGCAACGATATATTAAAAAAAATTAATATTAAAAAAACTATAATAATTAAAAAATAAACCCGAACGCAAACAATTAAAATAATAAATATTAATTATATTTTAAAGCCTAATAATAATAATTAAAATTTATATTTTAATAAACACTTAAAAAATTAGATAAATTTTCGCAAATATTAATATTAAAAGTTCTTTATAAGCTATTAACGTTTTTTAATATTATATTTAGCTTTATATTTATAAATTTTTTTTGCTTTTCTAAAAGTTTTATTATAACTATATTATTAATTATTAATATATATATTGTTAAGAAGTTAGTGCAGATTAGATAATAAACAAGCNATAAATTAGCNTATTATATATTAAAAGCTTTNATTTATTTNNATAAAAAATNTTAAGCTTTTAANTNCNANNAATAAAAATNTTANAATTAAATAAATAATCGAAAATTAAGCTTATATAATAATATATAAAATTTAACCCCTGCTGAGCCCCTTATATTTCCAATAATTAATATATATATTAAATTTTTTAATATCGATATATATATTAAATTTTTTAATATTAATATATGCCAAAATTTAGCCGATATAATTCGATTATTATTTAATTTAAAATTAACTAATGCTCGGCTAATAATGCACAGGCCACCCAAATGTCGAATCGCCTGGCCCGCGCTCTAAGCTAAACCCCGATGTGTCGGATCTAATACCAGGATTTCCTTCTATCCAAGTTAAGGAGCGTCAAGCAGATCATGGTGATCCTCCGCAAATTTGTCCTGTAAGTTCGCCAATATGAAATATAACAAGCCACTATTAATTCCCCAAAGCCTATCGAAAAGTTACCCAGCGAGTCGCCGACAGTTATTGACGACTGGGATTTCAAAGCATTACCATCGAAGAAGACAAAAAAGTTAAGATTTTGAGGACTCGGCAAAGTGCCTTTTCTTTAGTCTAGATTAAAATGATCTCGTCTTGCCTCTATAGATAGTTACCGTAACCTTTGCAGCTTTACGATGGTATAGTTACCTTGGTACTATGGAACTCTTGAGCTATGGTAAGAGTCAAAATCGGATCAGATGTGCTTGAGTTTGTCGCACCTCAGCGTTTTTGTCGCATGGCAAATAAATTTTCAACCTGTATTCATTATATCATCAAATTTTACGCCACTTGGTCGTGTTTTGCTCCGTACCTATTGCAAAATGCACTGCCAGCACTAACATTGCTCGCTAGATTTACGACGATGGGGCACACAGTCTTTCCATATGAAGAACGAGAGCAATGCAAATACCACACATCATCTCAAAATCTTCAGCGTCCTTTATATCTAATGGTCCATACTCGTCTAGCTGACCAAACGCCACTGGGTCGACCTCTGTTCCGGTCTGTAAATAATGGCAGTACGCCTCAGAGAACGTGCCGATCACGATGTAGAACATGTTTTGGTGAGCCGATATAAGGGGGATTCTATTATTGTTAGCCATTCAAAGATAATGCCCCAGCTGGAAAGGATACCGACACCTCGGATGGTTCTATGCTACCCTGCTGTTCTTGACTTGATAGTCGTTGCGATAGAATGCCTATCATGTGCGCTCCTTCTTGCGCTTCGATTGCGGTGGCGTTGGATGCTAATGTATATCGTGACTTTGCCTACACTCACACTTAGTCCCTGATTAGAAAGGATATTAGGCTATGAACGATTATTTCAATCGAGCAGTAGCATGAATTCGTGCGTTTCTTCCAATACCCAGAGGATTTATCTCGATATATCAAACTGCCATCGTTTGTAGAAGAAAATTGACATCTGGGAGTTTCTACATAGAAGGTGTCCCGTGTTAAAGCCCACTCTAAGCGAAACAAACTTTTATTATTGTTCCGAACACTTTTTGTAACACGTTTCAATTCTTCGAAAACTTTGTTGTTGTCGAAATTACCCAGCTTCGCTTGTGGGCGTGGCAGCCTGAGGCGGCTCCCAGGTTCTGCTCGAGATCTGAATTTATTTCTTTTCCTTTCGAATTCGGATTTTTTGCTCGAAGCGAATTAATCTACCCAAACCTTAACGATGTCGAAAACGCTTTTACTTCTTCAAGGGGAGATTACATTAGAATTAGCCTTGGACGATGAGAATAATATGCTCCAGGCCCTAGCGTATCCTCACAAACGATTCGAATACTTTGTCTATTTTTGGAAGCATCGCAGCGAGATCGAAGCTATTATGTCGTACTATCTGGGTTTAAATAAGAAATAGTTGTGCCAAATAAAAAAAAGTTAAAGATTGGATGGCGGGAAGCTTTAATGTTTGCATACCAGTCCGCGTCAATAGGGCCAAATCCCGCAGTAAACGGGTAATTATTAGGTTTCCTCTACCATACAAAGTGGGAGAATTACAACACCCTGGCAATGCGAAGGAGAAGATCCGTTCTGAAGCTGCTTCCTTCATCTGGATTCGAGAAAACAGAATTGATTAGCAGTGATGCAATATCACTGCATTCACTAGAAATGTGGGCGAATGTATCACGTCTGTGACGTAGACGCAACGATGACGAAGAGTCCATTGATGAAGATACGGTAATGTCCAACCCGGGCGAGAGCGACATCGAAGACGCTGCGATATATCACCTAACTTCATACTATTATCCCTTACTGTTTGTCACGAAACAGAAAGCCCCAGCAATCAAATCGAGATCTCATATGATTAATACCAGCAAGAAAACAAACCCCAAAGATAAACCTAACGGACAGCACGACACAGATAAAGATAAAGAAAAGAAACACGTAGGTAGCTACTATTATCCCTCCTTGCCCGACACGAAACATATAGCGAAGCTAAAAATTAGAAATTAGTTTAGCGTTATTATAAAAAGCAAGGCTAGGAAAATGTTTATTTGTTATGCGTTAAAAGCGCCGATATATTTAATTTATTTATTCGTAATAAAATTAATATATTAATGCTTCCCGCTATTTTAATAAATTTTCGCCCCGTTGCTAAGCAAATAATAAAAATATTTAATTAAGGTTTTTTTAAAATAAATTAATATAAATAATAAAGACCCGGCAGGTTCCGTAGACTGAGCGCCCTGAACGTTTAATATTATAGCTAAGAAGTAACTTAATAAAGATTGCGAAAGTTAAGTATATAGCCCTTGGGCCAAGGAATAACTCGATAAAAATTGCGAAGATTAAGTATATGACACTGGGGCCGAGGAATACTTCGAGAAATAATTTAATAAAAATTGCGAAAATTAAATATATAGCTTTTGGGCTAAAAAATATTTTGGGATCGAAAAATAATTTGATAAAAATTGCGCTTTTATATAATCGATAAGATAGGCCGCGGATATAACGCTTTGTTAAATAAAAGCATTGGCAAGAAAAGCATAATATTTTATTAATAAAATCTTTTTTTTATTATAATATATACGTTAATTAATATTTTCATCTAAATTTTTATTGTTCCAAATGCAATATTTAAAAGAATTATATTGCCAGCTATTGTTGTTATATATATAAATAATATATTTTTAATAATTATTTTAATTGTTTTAATTGCTAAACCTAACAATAATATGCAAAGCTTTGTTTGCATATTTGCTTATGCTAAAATTTGTTATATGTAATTTATGTCTAAAAAATAATTATTATGTTAATAATATTGTATTATTTATTATAAAGCTTAAATGCCACTAATTCGTATTTGTAAACTTATTTAATAATATTTCATATGGATTAATAATTTTTGAAATTGGCCGAAATTCCAAGCTCGTCGATAGGGTTCGCCACGTACGTTGCAAAAATAATAGCAATTTTTTTTTTTATTTTTTTTGCTTATTAATTTATGATTCCATTAAAAGATTATATTTCCAATTATATATATTGGCCATTTTGCGAAATTAAATCTTTTTTTAATTAATATTAATTTTTATTTTTATATCTTATTTTGACCAGGTTTTTTTCCGCCGCTGCCGCCATTATTTAAGCTATATTTATTGCGCGTTTTATATAAAGCTATTTGTAAATAATAAATTTATTTAAAAAAAAAAAAGAAAAAATAAAATATAAAATAAAATAAATTTAAATTAATAATATAAAATTGTTATTATTATTTTTTTTTGACGATATTTTTTAAAAATAAAAAATATAAGTTTATATATAAGCATAAAGCTTATATAGGAACGTAAAATAATAGTTCGTTAATCTGCTTTTGGCTTTTCTTTTTATTAATTGCTATTTTATTATTGGTTCGCAAATTGGCACCAACGCTTATATTTAGCAAGTTATATATGCTATTCTGCATGCTAGTATAGCTTAAATTTTTTTCGCCTTAATATATTGCTAGCATTTCTAATTTATTAAAGCTAATTCAATTATAAATGCTTTAAAAGCCTTGGTTTAGGGCCGAGAAATAGCGCAAACGATATTATCGCTCGTAATAATATAATTACTATATAGCCGGTTATTGCCGCCGAGCCGCATTAGTAAGGCAGCAATAATTAACGTATTAAAACAAAGCAAATTATTTACATAATCTTTTTTTAATTATATCGCTATAATAACCAATTTATTATTATTAATAGTTATTATAATTAGAAATAATTAAAAAGCATTATTATAATTTAATTTTAATAATAATAATTTTAAATTTATTATTTTTATATAAATATAATATAAGTAAAAAAATAAAAAAAATAGCAAGCTATTAATTAAGCAAGTTTTGTCCGATTAATATTAGCCAAATATTAAATAATTAATATAAAATTATTGCTAAGCTTAGTTATAACAAATATTTTATTATTTAACTGGCCAAAAACAAATTTATATAATTTTCTTTTTTTATTTTTAAATCTTTTATATATTTGTTAACTTAATAATCGTCGACACGGCAGAAGTTATAGCCGTTAAATAGCGCTAAAAATTCTAAAAAGCAATAAAAGCAACAAAAATAATATTGAGCTAGCAATTTTTTAATTTTTTTAATAATTAAATATCGTTTAATGCTTCGATAATTTTTGGATTTAGTTATCGAATAAATATTATTTTTGTTTGGTTATAAAAATTATAAATTTATTAATTGCATAATATATTAAATTATTATAATATAAAAAGCTAAACTTAAATATGGCGATAAATTTAAGCAAGCAATGCGTAATAATATTAAAATTATTATATAATTTTAAATATGCTTATAATAATTAATTATTTTTTATATTTTAATTTAATATTTAAAATTTTTTAAATAAAGCATTAATCGCGCTGCGAAATAATAAATATTTGCTCGGCGAACTTCGTGCTTGGCTTATTAAATATTTCTAAAATTATTAAAAAATTTATGCGACGCTATATTAATAATTATCGAAGCGAAATAATTTTATTAAAAAATAAATTTGCTTTATTGCCTAGCATGCCAAAGCAACTTTTTCGATTAGTTTCGCTTAAAAATTTAATTAATTTATTAAAAATAATAATAATTAATTTTGCCAAAGATTTGTTTAAAATTCCTAAATTTAATTTTTAAAATAGCGATAATAAGCGCCTAAAAATTAATTTTAAAAAACGACAGCTTTTATCAAATAAAAAAAAAGCATAGCTATTTATATTTCTTATAGGGCTTCGGAGTTATTAGCAGAACAGAAAGCTATTATGTAATCAAATATTTGAAATATAAATTATTTAATAAAATCTTTAAGCATTATATTATTTTTCGTTTTTAATTTTTATTTATTAATAAATTTGCAAGCTTATAATTTTATATATTTTATTTTATAAAAATTCAATTATTATAATTAAGAAATAAGCATTATTTTTTAATATAAAAAATAATTTTTGGCTTTTTAATACGACGTATTAATTTCTATTTTTTTTAGCTAAATTATCGAACGAATAATATAATTATTTAAAAGCGTTTTTTTCGGAACATTCCGTTTTTAAATATAAAAAAAAAAAATAATATGCTAACGGCGCTATTTTGCCAAATTTTTGTTCAGGACCCGCAAAAGCATATAAATCTTAGGCAATTATTAAAGCATAACTTTTTTAAGTTTGCGGGTTGTCCTCCTGATCTAGAAGAGTAGTATTGGGGTATATAGCATTGGAATGTAGGATCTATCACTTTTCACCTTCCTATTCCCCTTTACTTGAATTTGATTGTGTACTATTTCTCAGCCGCAATCGGCCCGATGCGTCGCTTGCCGATTACCCCGCAGATCTTTTCAATCCAAGATACCAGAATATTTAGTTTCATTGCTGCATTCTCACTTCAGCTCCAATGTTCAAAGTTTCACGCTCGATCAATACAGACTGTGAAATCAATGCAAACTCTCGAACAATACAAAACCACCACTACTTTCCCTTCCACTTCCCCTTCCCTCAAACGCAACTTCCTCAACACCGCCTTCTTTCTTCTTTCCTATGCCCAATCCCTCTCCTCCTTGCCATCCAACCATCCATCATAGTTAGCTTTTGCGTGTGGGGGAGCTTATTGGAACTGAAGTGTTCGGGTTAGGAATACAGGGTTTTTTTTCTTTCTAAATCTTTTCCAATATTTTTCCTAGATAGAAATACATGACCCACGGCACCTATTATAAACTATATTATTACCGATAATACCTAACAGATCGCTCTATTAAACAAAGCCGCATAGGTTCGCGATATTCGCAAATTTAAAATTTTCGCGGATCCGGGCGATTAATAGGTTTACGGGATTGTATATTTACGGAATTGCACTAAGTTAGCAAAACCCGCTATAAGCCCGCTGTGAGGCCCGCTATAATACCTATTCAAGTCATTATAATTCCCATTACTTTTCCCACTGCAGTCCCAAATTCTTTCCACTTCTCTGCCAAATTCTCCCTCTTAGGAACTATTTTGGTTTTTAAGAAAACATAACTTTGCACCAATGAGCCACAGGAAATGCTTTGCGAGTTTGTTCTAGGAAAAGAGGCTCGCACGGTCACGGTCAAAGAATCCGAAGCTAATTATGGGCGCATATTTCGAGTGACTGGGTGGTCCTTTGAAGAGAAAAATGGAGTTATTTCTTGCAAAGGAAATGACGTTCATTCTGAAATGAAGAATGGCAATCATCGTATCTTTCAAGACAGCAAGCCTCTTCCCAATGTTTATGAACAAAGAATGGCTCTTAAGGCCGGGATTTTCTGAATAATTTACAAGGTGATATTCGTAACTTTTTGCTTAGCATGCTTTTGCACAGACAGTTATTACTTGGGGATTTTCCGACCGAGCCACTCTTTTATATCATTGATGATAATTTTATTCCAGTGCAATGAACTAGTATAACTATAGCCTTTATTCTTAAGTCTGCCTACTTTGTTGGACTTCTGATCCAATATGCGAAAATGGGAATCGAGTTGATTCTGACCCTTTAGGAGGGTCCTAGAAATGCTATTTATAATAAATAGATGGAATCGATTCGATCATCGATTTCATTTCACATTTGAATATATCCCAAACTAGAAGTAAATAGCTGAACTATAAAATCAATAAAGTCAAATAAACCCATCGCCTCGGTGCCCTCGGTCGCCTCGGTCTCCTCGATCCTTGGTCTGACATACTTGTACTAAATACAACGACTAGACTTATCCTGCTCTGATATCTTCAGGAACGACAGGTTTCGCAAGAAGCCTTCCAAATATTTCTCTGCCTTTCCATCTTTCCATTCCAGCAGCTTGGGTATATAATAAGTAAGATTGCCTAATGCTTTCTCGTATTCTATCGCTTCCAAGTCATCCTCCTCAAACCCTTCCGAAACTATTTGTTGTCGGAGTCTAGCATAGAAAAAAGACTCTAGCATATGACGGTCTTCGATATCCTCCCAGCCATCTCTAGTCATATTCCCAAGGAGTTGCTCGATGAAATGAAAGTTGTGTCCTATGGGAAGATAGTAGGCGCCGTCCCAATCAAGAACACCAGTGATATGTCCCGAACTCTCGTCGATAAGATAGTTGAAGGGCGTCAGGTCAATGTGTGTCAAGACGATTGGAAGCTTCGCAAGACTAGCGCTGTGTTGTTGAATTTCCGAGAGACAAAATAAAATTCGGCTTTTCAAGTTTCGAATTTTGAATGAATAGTTGTCGATTATTGACTCTATCTTCGAGACTGACAAAGGCTGGGAAGGAATAGGGCGTTTCGCGCCACGAGCCACAATATCGGCAAGGTCGCTTATGGTTGTTAATCGATGATTTTGAGGTAAATCTTGCTCTGCAGCCATAAGAACAGCAGCATAAGGCGTTCCTGGTATAAACTGAGAGGCATACATAAAGAGACCCTCAAAACAGCCCTCAGAACGTGCTTGCGGCACAAGCTTGCCATGAATTTGATTTGCCTTTTCCATGCTCCAAACAAGCGGTTCATATCGGAATTGAATAACAATAGAAGCCGAGGCCGGGTTTTGCGGCTTGATAATACAAGTATAGCTAAAGCAACCTTGATAGTCGCTCGGCTCCACATCGAAAGAAGCACCTGGAAGCTGATACAACTGTCTTACAAGAACATTTCGCACAAATCTGTGACAATCCTCTTGGCAAACACGGGAATACTGAGAGAAGAATTCTTTGATGCGACTTTGCTGATAGATATCCATCTTCATATGAAGACGGCGAATTTTGTCTCCTATCGTTCAGGTTGGAAAGTTAAGAAATATTACTTCATGTATGTCGTAGTTAGGAAAGTCTCGGATCGGATAAATCTTATGACCTGTACTTGTGTAACCGTGCCACCACAATACCAGCAGCAACAGCAGCAGCAACAATTCTAACAAAACTACCATCTTCAAGTAATTCTGATACATCTTATACCCATCTGCCACTGTGTCACTCGTCGCCATCAGCAGCCCTGGATGTCACCCTCAACTTGGACCTCAGCAACCTCAGCAACCTCAACGACCTCAGCGATCTTTGCAACAACAGCCTGCTGCTAAAGGTTCCCTGCGTAGTCTCCTTCTTCAACACTCCTCGAAGCGTCTGTATGTATATCCACTCGAATGGACCACACTGCACTTGTCACTCCTCTGCTACATTGTGATTAGTGATTAACCTAATGCTAACCACTGCTACCTTAGTTAGGGTCCTTGGTAGAAAGATGTGCTCGAGTTGTGGAAGGAATTGCTACGTTTCAGATGCATTGGTTATCGAAATGACGACTCCAGAGAACTCATCCAGTGTTTGGGCTTGAACGCACAGCCAGACTGCCAGATTCGTACTGGGTATGTGTAAACACTTGCTCATTTCATCTTGGGAATTCCTGCTGAGGATATATACGCAGAACATTTGCTCTTCGCTATAATCAGAAACCAATCTGCCATCTTGAACTTCCACTAATGGCATAGTACAACAAAACTTTACTGTGGGCATACATTGACAGCGGCTGGATTGATAAATTACATCAGAAATACAAGCCGCGGGAAGATATCTTTCTGGTACGAGAGAAGCGCGCTGTGAATGAGAAAGATTTGCCTATTTCACTATTTTGCGTGGCCGTCACACTTGCCATGGCACAGCAAGTAACTCCCGGGCAGCAGGTATGTGTCAGACCGAGAATCGAGGGCACCGAGGCAACGGATTTATTTTTAATTTATTGATTTTTAGTTCAGCTATTTCGTTCCAGAATAGAAATATATTTACATATAAAATAAAATTAATAATCAAATCGATTTTATTTATTTATTATAAATAGCTTTTTTAGAATTTTTTTTAAAAAATTAAAATTAATAAAATTTCTATTTTTATATATTAAAATTAAAGTTTATTGGAAATATAAGGGGCTCAGCAGGGGTTGGATTTTATATATTATTATATAAGCTTAACTTTCGATAACTTATTTAATTTTAGGATTTTTATCCGTAGGAATTAAAAGCTTAAGGTTTTTTATCGAAGTAAATCGAAGCTTTTAACATATAATAAGCTAATCCATAGCTTGTTTATTACTTAATCTATATTAACTTTTTAATATTTCCCTATAAGGCAAATTTTAATTCTTTAAAAATCTTATATTAAAAGCTCGAACCTTAGATTACGTAAGCTTAAAAAATTTTAAGCTTACGTAATCTTTTTTTTTTTTATTTATATAAAAGCTAGAAA
>NCSK02000382.1:0-18913 GCA_002276475.2 Chlorociboria aeruginascens | reverse complement strand
TAATATTCAAAGTCAAAATGTTGAATCAAACTATATAAAGATATGTAATTATATAAATAACCACCCAAAAACAATACACTAGTTAAAATACAAATTAACACGATACTAGCATATTCAGCCAAAAAGAAAAAAACAAAAATAACAGCAGCGTGTTCTGTCATAAAACCACTAACTAATTCAGATTCAGCCTCTGCCAAATCAAAAGGAGCTCTATTAGTTTCTGCTACAGATCCGATAAAAAAAATAATAAATATAGGAAATAGAGGTACTATAAATCATATAGCTCTTTGAGCTTCTATATTTACAGTAATATTTAAACTACCTGTTAACATAACAACAAGTAATATAGCTGAACTTAAAATTAGTTCATAACTAATTAATTGTGCTGTACTTCTAAGTGAACCCAAAAAAGCATATTTACTATTAGCACTTCAACCTGCTAATAATATACCATAAGTAGATAAAGAAGAAACTGCTAACATATATAATATACCTAAAAAAAAAAAAAAAAAAAAAATTTATTACTTGGGGCCCGGTTTAGCAAAAAGCATTCGATAATTTCAAAAAAGCTTTTATTATTATATCAATATTTATTTACTTTTTTTTAAATAAATTAATTAAAATAAAAATAAATGCCTCGGGTATAGCAATAAAAGCCGTGCTTTTCCAGCCTGCCGAATAGCTAACGAAAAATAATTAAAAAATTAAATATTAATTAATTGCTTTTTATAGCAAAAAGTTTAATTTTGCAAAATTAAATTATGGAACTTTTAATCAAAAGCTTATAATTATCGTTAAAAGCTTTAGCTATTAAAAATATTATTTTGAAAATAATAGCTTTCCAATCGAGGTTTTAATTAATTATAATAATTTTTAATATTTTATAAAAATTATAATATTAAATTATTAATAAGCCAAATAGGCTTTAAATTTATTTGCTTATAATTTTAAAATTAAATATTAATTAGGGCCACAAAACCCAACCGATGGTTCTTTACAAAGGCCTAATTATATATTAACGAAAAATTAAAAAAATAAATTTATTATTTATTTTGCAAAATAAATTAAAAATAGCAACAAAAATAGAATTGCTTTATTTTATTAGCAAAACCAAAAAAACAGCGGGCGCAAAAAAAAAACTAAAATTTAAATATTTTAATTGTTTTTAAACCATAATTAGCAATTAATTTTTTAAATTTAAAGCTAATATTATCGAAATAATTAATAATAATTATGCTAATAAATTTATAAAAATTTATAAAAAAGATTTAATATTTTTTCTGCAAATTAATAATAAAACGTTACTTACCAATACCAATAATAACAATTATTAAATATTACAAATAATAATAGCTAACGCTATAAAATTAAAAATAGCTTATTTTAATAAATTAAAATTGCTATTTTTAATATTAATTAAATTGCAAAAAAATAATTAATTAATAATATTAAAGCTAAGAAAAATAAAAGCCGGCGTTCAAACCAAGTGGAAGCTGAATACCAGGAAGCTTATAAAGCTAAATGAAAAAGCTTATATTTCCCCTAATATAATAATTAAAAATAAAATCCTAAAGATTTATTATAATAATTTATTTGAAAATTATTTTGGGCAACGAAAAATTGTTAAGCTAATAAGAAAAAAATATTACTGGCCAGCTTTATATAAAAATATAAAAGCATATATTAAAATATATAATATTTATTAACAAATTAAAACGATTTATTATTGAAAAATTAGCGAAATACAAGCGTTATTAATGCCAAACAAATCATTTTAATCTATTTTTATAAATTTTATTATAAATCTACCCCCAAATAAAAACAAAACATCTAAAGCTATATTTAATTTAATTCTTATTATAATTAATAAATTTTTAAAAATATTCCAATATATTTCTTGCAATAAAACTATTATTTTAATAAAACTCGTTAATTTATTCTTAAAAAATTAATTTAAAAATTACGAACTATCGATCCACATAATATTAAATAAAAGCTTAATATTTACTAACAAGTTCTAATCAAAGCTATATTTTTATTTAAAAATAAAACAAAAATTATTAATCGCTTTTTATTTACAAACTAATAATTAAACGAAAAGGCAAAACCAAGCTATTAAAATATAGCTATATTTATATATTATTTATATGCAAAATAATTAAGTAAATTTATTTCCAATTATTAAATTTATATATAATAATGCATTTTATAATTTTATTAATATTTTATCTAATAAAGCATAATATAAAATATTGTTAAACAATTATTAAAAAATCAAAAATAATCTTACGAAAAAAAAAAATATCCTTAGCAAAAAAACGTGCTAAAGCTATTATAGCAATTAAAAAAAAAAATTAAATAAATTTTTAACAAAAAATCAAAAAAATAATAAAACAAAATAATAATAACCAAAATCATAATGCCGAAATCCTTTAATTTAAAAAATAAAATTTTAATTAATTATTTTTTTGCAATTTAATTAATATTAAAAATAGCAATTTTAATTTATTAAAATAAGCTATTTTTAATTTTATAATATTAATTATTATTATTCGTAATATTTAATAATTGTTATTATTAATATTAGCAAATAATATTTTATTATTAATTTATAAAAAAAAATGTTAAATTTCCTTTATAAATTTTTGCAAATTTATTAGCATAATTATTATTAATTATTTCGATAATACCAACTTTAGATTTAAAAAATTAATTGCTAGTTATAACTTAAGAATAATTAAAATATTTAAATTTTAGCTTTTTTTTTACGCCCGCCGTTTTTTTGGTTTTGTTAATAAAGCAAAGCAATTTTATTTTTATTATTATTTTTAATTTATTTTGCAAATAAATAATAAATTTATTTTTTAATTTTTCGTTAATATATAATTAAGTTTTCGTAAAAAATTATCGGCTGGGTTTTATAGCCTTAATTAATATTTAATTTTAAAATTATAAACAAATAAATTTAAAGCTTATTTAGCTTATTAACGATTTAGTATCGTAATTTTTATAAAATATTAAAAATTATTATAATTAATTAAAATTTTAATTAAAAAGCTATTATTTTTAAAATAATATTTTTAATAATTAAAGCTTTTAACGATAGTTATAAGCTTTTAATTAAAAGTTCCATAATTTAATTTTGCAAAATTAAACTTTTTGCTATAAAAAATAATTAATTAATATTTAATTTTTTAATTATTTTTCGTTAATTATTTAATAAATTAGAAAAATATAACTTTTATTGCTATATTTAAAACATTTATTTTTATTTTAATTAATTTATTTAGAAAAAAATAAATAAATATTAATATAATAATAAAAGCTTTTTTAAAATTATTAAATACTTTTTGCTAAACCGGGCCCCAAATAATAAATTTTTATTTTTTTTATTANTTTTAAATAAATTAATTAAAAATNAAATTATTCTTAAATAATTGCTAATAAATCGGCAATAAAAATTAGCNAATTTAAANAATATTTNNATTTTTTTATAAATAATAAATATAANCNATTATTAAANNNTTTTTATTNAATTNNGTTTTATAATTATTTNTTAAATATTAATAATATATTTTANAAAATTTATTTNTTAAGCGTTAAATATATATTTAAATTTTTTTANNATATAATTTATGNTTTTTTTAAGCAAGNTANAANTTTNTTAATATATTAATAATNTTTNNATAAANTTTCNNTATATATAAATATATTATTNAAATATATTANANAANTTTTATTAAATANATNNNTTAAAACTTTATTAATATATANTTAAAAAATTATTAAAATATTANNTAATTTNAAAANCATTACTAAATATTTATAATGNTTATATNTGATACGNAAAGCANTTTTNNATTTGTTTNNNATAATAATNCTTATATAATAATAAGCATTTNTTAAATTAAATTTAATAAAAATTTTTNTTTTNTTTAATCGATNNANNATTTTTTTAATTAAANGCAATAAATAGNNANTTTTTTATTATAATTTTATTTAATTNTNNATAATCTACGCAAAGGCNTAAGAAGCNATNTAATTTAANNATAAAAAAAAATTANTAATNCNNNAANNNTAATNNTTTTTTAAATTTATTTTTTAATTAAATTTTTTTTTAATATATTTTTTAAAAATCTTAAATTTTTTTTTNGNATAATGCNTATATAGNTNCGTAAAGAGAAATTTTTCCTTCGATATTAATAAAATAAATTTATTATTTAAATAAAAAAAAATTTATTTNNTTTTTTTTTTTAAAAATATATTAAGGAATTTGCTATAATTTTAAAATATCGTTAATATTTCGATAATTAAGATTATGCGCTATGCAAATATAAAAAAAAAAATTAANTTTTTTTTTAGCAAATTTATTAAAAATTTTTAATTTTATAAATTTAATAAAATCTTTTTCCTGCAATCGATATTTTTAATTGCTATGCTTCCAATTAATTTTTGGTTTTATAAAAAATAGCCNAAGGTTTTCCTAAAATAATATTAATACTTAGCATATCGATTATAAATAATAATTATTTTAATAAAATTTTCTTAATTTAATTAAAATTCTTAATTTGTAAATTTGTAATATAAATTTTATAAATACGATTTAAATTATCGTTAAGTTTTTTAATAATTTTAACGGCGGTCTAAATATATTTTAATTTTTAATTTTTTAATAAAAATTAAAAAATAAAATTATTATTTGAATTATTATTAATAAAAGCGATAATAATTTTTTATTTTTTTTTTTATTAATAAAANAAATGTTAGCTTTTAATTAAGTACTTTTGTTAGGTCTTTTTAGCTTAGGTCGCGCTATTAAGATTTTAAATTTTTTTTTATTTTTTTTTGGCCTTGGTTTGCTCGATCGAGAATTTAGGATAATTAGGAAATATATATTTTTTTTTTTTCGCAATTATAGCATATAATAAGCTNTTTTTTTTAATTTTTTATTTTTAAATTTTTAATTTTAATTTNTTTTTTTAAAATTTCGTTAAAAAATTGCTATAATTTCGCTTTCGCTTAAAATTTTTATTATTTTTAAATTTAGAATTAAAAAATTTTTTTTTTTAATTTTNTTAATTAAATTTTTAATTTTGCCGTTAGGTCGATCGAAATAGCTTATATTAATTAATGCAATAAGTTCTAAAAGTTTTTTTTAATTTTTGCATAAGGGTAATTTTCCGATTTTAATAATAGCTTTTTTAATATTTTTATTTAATNAATTATANANNTTATNNATAAATTATTTATNNTTTATAAAAAATTAATTTTTTTTTAATTTTTNNAAATATTGCAAAAAGCTTTAAATNATTTGNTTATTATTTTGCCTANNNTTNAAATATTGGGCTTNNTTTATAATNTTTCGTTAAATAANTTTTGNAATNTNNTTATTTAANAAATTAAATAAACTTTNTTTTTATATTATAATATTTANTTTCGTAGNATTTTNNNTTTTTTCNNNTTTTTANNANTNTAAAAATATTTTTTTTNAANNNANNNTTTGCNTAANCAATTTTATTNCGATTTAATTAATAATTCTTTAATTTATAATTAAAGTTTCGTTAATATTTCTATTCGAAATTCTGGCGCTTAACACGGCTTTTTTTAGAATACAAAATTGGAAATTAAGCTTTTTTTTTTTTTTCGTAATAATATAATAATTATTTATTAAAAGTTTAATATTAAAATAAATACGGCTTTTTATTATTTAGCGATTTGTTGTTCGGCATATTATTTAGCTTTATTTATATAAAATTTTAAATTATCTTTATAGGCTCGTTTATATTTCAAAACTAATTAATTTAGCATATTATTTTTTCGTTATATTGCTTTAATAATTTTTCGCAATAATTTTTATAAATTTTTTTCAAATTAAAATTAAAAATTAATTAACAAATTATTAATATTATTATTAGCAAAAGCTTTTTTTCGATTTTATATATTTCAAATAATAAAAAGTTCTTAAAAATAAATAATTTATAATATTATATAATTTTTTATTAAATTAATTAAAAAATATAATTATATTTTTTAATAAATCGATATTATAATTAAATAAAAAACAATGCTTAATAATTATATTAAGCTATAAATTAAAATATATAGCTTTTGCAAATTATATAAAGCTAAATTAATAATTTGCTTAAATATTTAAAGATTTAGGTTTTGCTAAATATATCAATAAAAATATTAAATTAATTTAAATATTAAAAAACAATTAAAAAGCAATTATTTTAACTAAAAATATATATTTTAATAAGCGATCCAAATATATAAATATTATATATTATTTTATTTGTAACCTGGTAAAATAGAATTTTTTAAAAATTAATTATATTTCGATAATAAAAATAATTATAAATGGCTTAACCAAGCCGCTCGAGTAAATAGCGTTTATGTTAAGAAGTTAAGGCAGATTAGGTAATAAACAAGTTATGAATTTACTTATTGCATGCAAGGAACTTGGATTTATTTGGAGAAAATATTTAAAGTTTTTATTTTTTACAAATAAAGGTTTTGGAACTATAAATTATATAAAAAGCTTATATAGCAATATATAATATTTAATTTTCGCTAAGCTTTTTATATTTCCAATAAATTATAAAATCCGGTACGTACTAAACATAATTTTTTTATTAAAACAAAATTGAACAAATAAATTAAACAAATTAATCGAACGAAATTAAAATTTTTAAAAAAAGCTTTATATAAACCGAACGAATTAAATAAAATTAAAGATTTCCAAAAAAAGCTTTGCACAAACCAAACAAATAAATTAAATAAATAAATGTCGGAGCCACGGGGTTGATTATGCTTTCGACACGGGGCACAGCTTGCTATTGCAATATGCTTTTTACGTCGGTTAAATAATTTTGTATTCGAAATAATTTAAGTAAAAGCGGGGCGAAAAATATAAGCAAGATATTGCCGTATATTATTGTTTCCTAAACAATTCCAATAATTAGCCGAACTTTATAAATTAAGCTAATTATACAAAATTATACGTAAAATTAGCTAATATAATTATTAATATTGGCAATATTAAAATATAAAATAGCTAGGCTTATTTTAATTAGTTCGATCAATTAAATTAGAAAGGTTTTATTAAACATGTTCGACAAGCTGCCAAAACAATAATAAAAAAATAAATAAATAAATAAATAAATTTTAAAAATCCTATAGCTTTTATCGAACGTGTTTAACAAAGCTAAATTCCTTTTTTTTTTCTTTTTACGCTTTATTTATTCTGCTATTTTAAAATTAATTTTATTAATATTAATTAAATTTTTTAAAACAGGACAAGCTTTTGACTTAGTTATAATATTCGCGAAATTAATATTATTATTAATTTATTTAATTTTTGCAATCTTTCGTTATTTGTAAAATTAGTAAAAGCATATAAAATTAATTATAAGCTTTTTCTTTTGGGTCGTACCGAGCTTAACGAGGTAATTATATAATAACTTAGAATCGGTATAAAGAACAAAAGGTAATATAATTTTAAGAATTTTTTTAATTATTAACTTAAATATAGCGGCAATATTAAAACCGTGGGTTATTTTGTATAGCTCTAAAGCTAGTATGCTTTTGATGACTTGTTTGCATTTGATCGAGAACCAATAAATGATATTATATTTGGATTTGCCGTTGGCAAATATAATAATGTAACCAATCTATAAAAACAAATCCTTATTATTAGCGAAAAAAACATTAATGAAAACAATAAGTTACAAAATATTTTGATTTAGTTAAATATATTATAAATCTTTTTTTACGTTGTCGATTTGTTATTACAATTATTTATTTAATATTTTTGCATTTTTTTATTAAAAATTAATTATTTAAATAGCAAACGATAAATTAAAAGCAGTTTTTAGCTAACAAACAATTGCAATATATATACCCTTTGCTTGTTAAGCAATATATTAATCCTTGGGCGTAAGGCTCTTACGCGTAACATCTTTGGTACTAATAATATCCAAGGATTATTTGTAATCAATAAACTTAAGGCCATTATATTAACGTTTTTAATTAAACGAAATATAATTAGCGTGCAGTGCAATAAGCTTTTTATTAAATTTAAGAAAATAGTTAATCGTTAGCATTTCTCGGTTCTTGGCCTGGAACTTTAATTTGCTTTGTTTCGAGGCCGCAAAAGTAATATTGCCAATAAAAAAAAGTATTATCGATCTAAAGTTTAACGAAACCGAATCCGAAATTATTAATGTAAAGCAAGCATAAATCGTAAATAGATTGAGTTATTTGTAGCTCGTTTACGTAATGCTGGTAATAGGTCTTGAACCAATGATTATCGGCTTTCGGTACATTATAAAAAGGCTTGATTATTTTAAAAATCGTTTTATTTGCGAGCTTTAGCTTCTTGGGCGGACAGACGTAAAAGTTACGATTCAGCTTTATCGTTAATTGAACGTAGGCTTATAATATATTCCATAGGTAAAAATTATGGCCTATAGAAAGAAGCATCGAGGCAATCGATAGAATAAGTTTCTAACTAATATGTTAAATAATAGATGATTGGGTCAAAACAAGCTTTTTATTATTATTGTTATATGCTTGTATAACCAATCGCGATTTTTCAAAAGCGGAGCTAGTACCGGCATGCTTGACTTTGTCGACAAAGCGGAAGTTGAAAATCCGAGTACCAAAAAGAACGTCGTCAAGAGGAACTAGCTTAAAAACGCCTTTTTTAAGAAGTCCATTAAGTTCCTTCTGCCGAGAAGCAAAATATTAATCTTTGGTTAATAGCGACTCGGTAAGCGATTTCGATGGCGATTCTGATAGCAAAATTAAATCGTCCTTTAAATAAATCGAAATATTGGCCGGTAATGCTGGTATAGCATTATTGCGAGGTCGTCCTTGTCGTCGCGGTAGTGATATAGTTGGTTTAACTAATTCGGCCGCAGGATTTCGGGTTGGTAATCCTTCTGCCGAGGCATTGGTTAATAAAGGGGCAACTGGGGAAGGGGCCGTCGATGATTGAAAATCTTCCTTATTCTGTAAAAATGGTTTAACTACGGTACTACAAAAGTCGATAAATTTGCTTAGCATTTTTACTTTGCAGGTTTTATCGTCGAGCGCCATAAGCTTAAATAGTTTGGTTCAATTGCCGGTTTGTCCTGCATTGCCTTTTCTTTATACAAATACATCAAAATTTAGCGGTAAATCGTGGATGGCCGTGGTAATCGATTTATTTCTTTAACTGAGAGCCTCCTGAAGCTGTCGCTATACTTGGAGGTTGCGTATTTCGTTTATAGCTTTCTTGGTCGCAGCAAAGCGTTGGGCAATAATTAGGGCTGGGGCATCGAGTTGTAATATACGTGGGTAGGCACCGAAAACAAGGAGCATAAATACAAGTCCATTCGGTCCTGCTATATCGTTTATAGCTTTAAAAGCTATTTGCAACGCTATATCCTTATCGAAATCTGGAAGCTCTTTAGAAATAATCTGATAGGCTCGGCGTATGACAGCATGGTAACGCTTAACTTTCCCAATTGACCAATGTGCTTCGACGGGTACGGCTTTGGTCGAAATTTCCATTATAGCGGCGAAATGTTTAAAGTTCTTGCTGATAAAGCTTTTTTCCGTATTATAAATAATAAGGTCGGATGGTTCAAAATAGGTATTGATCCAACACGCGCGGAAATTGTTTTATATATATTTGGCTAAAATATTTTTAAGCTATCTGCCAGCTTGGAAACCAATCGATTCGTTAACGATATATAGGACGGATTTATTGTTAATATAAAAAATATCAATAAATATAAAATAATTAAAATTGATATCGTTCTTAATTGCGAATCTAAATTTGCTTGGCGATTTTTTATATTTTTGGCAATAGGCGCAATATTTGGTTAAGTGCTGTAATGCTTGGGTATCGACGTCATGGCCAGATTGTTCTAAAACGCGTCTAAGCTTTTCGATCGATAGGTGGCCGAAGCGTTAGTGCAATTAACGTAATTCAGTCTCTATTAAGAAGCAGAATTCGTTTATTAAAGGGTCGTATCGACGAATTGGACCGTTGTGAAATATATTCGATTGTGAGGTGCCATGCTTGTGGAATATATTCGATAAGGGCTTCTTATTCTTATAGAACGTGTTTCTCAAGGATAGCTCGTCGTTCTTATTGAACGTGTTCCTCAAGGGTTCGAATAAATTATTTTAAATTAAGAATGCGTGACCGAATCGGCGAAGAATCGGAATATTTCCAGATAACGTAACTAAAACATTTTTAATATTATTATAATAAATTCTAAATCGATTTATATCTGCTAGGCAAAGTAAGAATAAGGTATTCACGTCGATTATATGAAATTTAACTAATCCGATAAATATAAGAACGCAAATAGAGCCAATAAAATCGATAGCGCCTATGCCGAATTATATTTTAACATTGCTTTAAATACTAAAATTAAGTACGATATTAAAATCGATTTTCTAGTACGCAAGATATTGATTATATTCGACGATCGATTTTATAAAAGCGCCGGTATTAATTATAATATCAAAAAAGATATAAGCAATATATCTGCTTTTGCTGGCATTTGCAATATATATAAAGGGATCTATATCTTTACATGTGACCTAACAAAACTTTCTATTTAATAAGCCGGGCTTAAAAAATATTATAAGCAAAAATATAAAAAGGTTATGTCCGATAAGATAATATTAAAAGGCATAATTGACGAAAAGATTAATAGCATAAATGGCTTGTTTTAGAATAAAAGAATTAAACAAAATTATAAAATTAAACGTTTGCTTAAAGATAAAATTTTTAAAAGCATTTTCGTTATCGAAGATATTAATAAAAAAAAACTTTAAAAATATTAAAATTTGCTTTATTTTAATTTTTTTTCTTTTTGAATTTGCTTTTATAATTAATGAAATATTAACAAAAACTTTTATTAAAACATTTATTATATTTAATATTAAAGCAATTGCCAAATTTTTTTTTTAAATGCAGCTTTTGTTTTTTTATATTTTTTTTTTTATATAATTATAAAAAATACAATTTTTTTTTTTTGTAAATAAAGTATTTTTTAGCGTCGTTAAACTGGGTATCGATCGAGGATTATTTATTATATTTTTGCTTAGTTTTGTAAAAACAATAATCGATAAAGAAAATATTAGAAATAAAAGATTTATATATAGCCTTATAAATCGATATAAAAATATGGAGATTATTAATAAGGCCTACAAGCGTCGGAGCGAGCTTATAACAAGCATATAAGCATGCGTTAATTGAACGATATGCCGTTATAATCTTATTATAAATAAATCGATCGATTCAAAATTTAGGAAATAAATTGTGTTAAAGGGTGCGAAGCTTGTCTAAAAATAGTTCAAAATATTTGTTTATTATTTTGCCATCGTTCTGCAATATAATAAAAGATAAAATGGTTTTGTTCTATTTGTCGAGGATATAATGTTAATATTTTTTTTTTTTTTAAAGTTATATTAAATCTTTTTATATATTTGCTCGAAAATAAGGCTAGCTATAATGCCGTTGCTATAATAATAATTTAAAACATAATTCTTAAGTATGATAGAAAACGCTATAGCTCTGGCAGCGGATAGAACATTTGCCTTACGGCAAAAATTATAAAATATAATTAACTTAAAGATAAAATCGCCGATATCTCCGTTATATTTATTTTTCTCGATATATAGCTTGGTTAAAGCTCCAAGCTTTTTAATATATAGATTAAATGCTTCGTTCTAGATCGAAAGCGTGTCTTATATACGAGGGAAAGGTACAATAATAGGAACAAATATTGGGAAGAGCATAGCTGGCTGCTAGGGAAATGCAAAGCCGGTATTTGTTTATATAGGAGATATATATGCAGCTTGGGTCGAAGCTGAAGGGGATGGTAGTACAAATGTTAATGAAATTATTACAAAAAAAAATTGAAAAAAAGGGGATATGGACTAATACAATTAATCCGCTAATTAAGCAATATACAATTGCTTGCAAATTAAAATAATCTTTCGTACGGATATAATTCGCAATTTTTTTGTTAATTTATATTATAAAACTTTTCTCTTAAATAGTTGCAACAAGAGATTCGAGCAATCTGGTACGCTTGTTATAAAGAATTTAAACGCTATACTATTAAAAAAACATTTATAAATTAAATAAAATATATTATAAAGCTTTTTCAAAATTGTTAATTATAAAATTACAAAATTAAATTATAAATATTTTTTATAAGTTTGCATCGATATAATTATTTAGCTCGTAAAGCTTTTTTTTTAATTTTAATAAATTATTTAATATCTGCGAAGGTTACTGTAATAAAATTAATTTCTAATTTTNNTTNTTTTTGAAAANTTTTTTTTTAATTAATTTAAATTATTTTATTGCCGATAATATATTTTTTGTTTTAATATATTTTAATATGCTTCGATTGAATTTAAATTTAATAATTAAGCAAAATGAATTAAGAGCTCGATATTATATTTGTCTCGATAAGTTTGGGCCAAGAATTTGAAATTTTTAATTAATAATTTATAATTATAACTTAAATTATTATTTTTTTGCAAAATTTATAATTTATTATTAATTATAACTATTTTTTTAATTGCTTTTATATAAACTAATAATATTCGTTTTATATAATATATTTGGCTCATAAAATTATCCTTGGATTTGATTTGTTATGCATATAATTAATTAGCTTTTTATTTTTTTAATTGTTGCTTAAAATTAAATTTTAATTTATATTTTTATTTTTTTGGCCGGCGAAATTTTTTTGGCTAAATTATAGTAATTTCCTCGTCGTAATAAAATTTTAATCGAAAAGTTTTTAAATAATAAGTAATTTATATTATTATATAAAATTTAATATTTGTTTTAAAAAACTTTTTTTAAATATTTTTAAATTGTATACATATATTACGCTTTCGCAAAATATATTTTGTTTTTATTAATAAAAAATTAATATAAGCTTTGTTTATAAAAATTATATATTGCCAATAATTATTAATAATATAGCCGCGATAAGCATGGATATATTTAATTTATTTATTACGATTTTGCTTTAAAATAATTTTTTTAATATATATTATTTTATAAAATTTTTTTTCGTTTATATGCTTGCGTAATTAAATTTAAAAAGCTCGTTTATTAATAAAAATATCGTGGTAAGCAATTTAAGCTTTAAGCGCTTAATTTCGTACCGGATTTAAAAAAGCTATTAATTATTTATATTAAATTTTATTAATTTTAAATTTTTAATTTAAAATTTTTAATTTTTAATAAGTTTTTCGATATGTTATAAATTTATATAGGTTTTGATCACGTAGCCAGCGACGTGCGTTTTGAAATATAATTTTATTATTTTTAGCAATATAAGCCAATAAGCAAAAATTGCGATTTTAATTAAAATTTTAAAAAAATTTGCTTTTTGCTAAAGTATTAAACTTTTTATAAAACTAAATATTATTTGAAATAATTAGGCGCGTTTGGGAACGTATAGTTAAAGCTATATTATAAATTGAAATAAATAAAATATATTTTAAAAAATAAATAAACATCGTGGGGCACGGGCCATATGGAGGAAAATCAATTTCTGCAACCCCTGGTGGTAGAGATATCGGTAACGTTTTCACTTTATAATAATATATAATTAATAAAATTACAAAATTATAATTTTTTAAAAAAAAAATATTATTAAAAAATAAAAAACTTACGGGATCGCTACGAGATTCGCACGAATATTTTTTTTAAATAATATAGCTAATATAACAATATATAAATTTTAAAAAAAAAAATAATATAAAATTATAAAATTTTTAAAAAAAAAAATTTAGCTTTTAGTTTTGTTTTAAAAATATATTTATTATGGCTTTTTTATTTTATTTTATTGATTTTTACAATTTATTAACGATATATTAACCCAATTTAGTAAAAAATAATAAAAAATATAAAATAAAATAAATAATTTGACTAAAAAAACTTAAAAAAATTAAAAAAAATAATTAATTTAATAAATTAAATATTTCCCGGCCGACAACAAATAATTAATAATTAATTATTTAAATAGTTGCAAACGTTTAATTAAAAAATTCGATTAAAAAAATTTTAATAAAAATATAATTATAAATAAAATTAAAAAAAAATAAAAAATTTAAAATAAAATTAATTTTATTATAGAAAACTATAAGCCTAGCTTTAACAAATCTTTAATTATTAGTTTCCAAATTATTAATTTTAATTTTTTAAAATATTTAAATTTTTTTTTTTTTTTTAATAATATTTTTTTTTAATTGATTTTTTTATATTATTTTGCAAAGCTTAATTCGCAATATTTTAAAGATTTTGCTGCGAAATAGCTATATGGCGTAAATCAGCTTAAAATTCTGCTATTAAGTTTTTATTAAAAAAAAAAATTATTTTTAATATTTTAAGTAAAAAAAGCTTTTAAATTTTATATAAAAAATTTAACGTTATTAAAAAAATTTTAAATTTAATTAATTAACGGTTAATTAACGAAATTTTAATTTAGTTTTAATTAATTTATTAAAAATGCATGCCGAAAATTATAAATTATAATTTTTTGCAATTATTAAATATTTTGAAAAAATTAATTTAATATATTTCTAATCTTAATTAAATTTTTAAACTGCTTATTAGCTGCTTTACAAAAATTGCTTAATTTATTAAAAATTAAATTAATATTGCTAACAATTGCCTTTTTAATAAATACTTAAGATTAATCCCTAAAAACCAAATTAACGATAGGTTAACTAAATCTTAATTAAGCCTTAACTTATTTAAACTTTGTAATAAATTTTTTTTTTATTATAATTTAAGCTTTTAAAAACAAAATTAAAAAAAACATAAGCTAGATATAAATAAATTAAAAATCTGTAACGATCCGCATTATATTTCGCTACTATATTCATAATATATTTAGCTTTATTATAAAGCTCGAAAGGAATTTTACAAATATTAACCAAACATTTTAACGATTTATTAATAAAGCCTTACCGATTTATATATGCTATTTTTTATATAATAAAAATAGCAGCGATTCGCCGCCGAAATAAATTAATCTTGGTATATTTATTAAAAATGCTTTAATAATTTTTTAATGCATTTAATATAAAAAATATCGCAAGATTTTACGCCTAAAATAAATATATTAAAAAATGCTAATTATTTATTAAATTTAAAAAATTAGCTAATTTTTAATTTTAATTTTTTAAACGTTAATAATCTTATAATAGGCAGGCTGGCAAAATTAATAATTAATTTATTAAAAATTAATAAATTTTTATTAATTTAAAAAATCCAAATTATTTTTATTATTTTCTTTATGCTTAAAACCCGCATTTTTTTTATTATTAATTTTTTTGCTTAACGAATTATTTTTCGCAATATTTAATATATTATAATTAAATTAAAAAAATATATATTTTGGCTTTTTTTTAATAATAATATTAAATTAAAAAATTATTGCTTTAAGCTTAAGCATAATTGCTAAGCGCCTCGAAGTTATTTTATGTATTATGTTTTTAATTATATTAAAAAAATTTAAAATATATTTTAATATAATAAGCTATTTACGCCAATTTATTAAAAATTACGCAATTATTTTTAAGCTATTAAAAAATTAAAAAATTGCTTTTTTTAAAGTTGCTCCAGTCAAAAATTAATTAAAATAAAATTTTTTTATTTAAAATATTTTTATAAAATTTTATTAACGCAAACTTAATAGCTTTTATATTATTTAAAAAAAATTTATATTAAAAATAAATTTTATATATTATAATTTTAATTGCTAATTTTTTGCCAATATTAATATTTTTAAAAATAATATAAATATAATAATTTATTATATTAAAAAATTTTTTTTTATTATTATTTTATTTTAATTTTAATATTATATTTAAAGCTTTTGCATTATTTAAATTGCAAATTATATTTATTTTATAGCATAATGCATTCAACAAAAAATTAATATTTTATTAATTTATTTTTGCAATATAAATATTTAATAAGCTTAATAATAAAGCTATATATTTTATATATTTAAAAAAAATAAATATTAAATTTATTATATTTTTATTTCGAAAGCTTAATAATATAAAAACTTAATACTAACCTACAAAAATAAAAATAATTGCTATAATTTAAATAGCATGACAAAATTAAATATTTAATTAAAATTATATAAAAATTTTTAATTATTTTTTATATTAATTATAAGCTTTTTTTTTAATATTGCATAATATTTATTTATTATTAAAATAAATTTAGTTATAAAGCTAAATTTAAAACTTATGCGCGCTTTTAATTTTTTTTTTATTATATTAATTAAAATTTTTTATAAATTAAATAAATTTTATATTATATTTAATATTTTTTTATATTTATTTAGTATTAATATATTTTCGTTAAATTTAAACGCTTTTAATAAACTTAATATATTAAATTATTGCGCATTAATTTTAGCTTATTATTATATCGCAATTTTTATTGCAATATTACTAAAACTTAAATAAAAAATCGCTGTAGGCTACGTAACAAATTTTAAATAATTTAAAATTTTAAAAATTTTGCAAATTAAGCAAAAAAAAGCAAATTTTTTAATTTTATTATTTAAGTTATATAATTAATTTATTTTTAAAATTTCGCTCGATGGCATTTTTTATTGTTTTTATATTTTATTAAATATAATTATAAAAATTTTTATTAAAGCGCATAATTAAAATAATTATTTAAATATATTAAATTTTAAAATTTAATTTTATAATTATTTTTTATTTAAAATATTAATTAATATTTGCGGCAATTTTTAAAGCATTGCTTTTAATATAATATATTTTAAATAAAGCGATATATATTTTTTAATTTTTTATAATTTATAATTATGCCGCTTATATTATATTATATTATTATTATTAATTTTATTTTTGCGCTGCTAATTACGCAACAATATAATTTAGCATTTATAATAATTTATAAATTTAATAAAAAAATAATATTAATAATTAAATATTTTAAATAAAAATTTTTATAATAAGCAGCATTATTAATATATTATTTTATAAATCTAAATTAGAATTTATTAAAAATTATTATTTTTAATAAAAAATTATAATTTCTATTATAGCTATGGCAGGGCCTGTTCGCATTATTAAGTACAAAGCTACTTTTTAGCACAGCTTATTATTCCTAAATAAATAAGCAATCCGAACGAACGAATCAAATTATTAAGCTTATATTAAAATTTTTGTTTTATATATTAAATAATATTATTACTTAGCTTAAATATATATTTCTTTTATAATATTATTTTAATAATAATTTATTAATATTTATTAAACAATTATTTAACGAGATAATTATAGGCTTTATTTTTAATAATATAATTTATTTGCTTATGCCAGATTTATTATTATTATAAATATTTTATAATATTTATTATATTAATATCGCTAATTTTATTGCAAATATTTTTATAATAATAAAATATTATTATAATTAAAAGCATATATTAATCGCATTAAAAATAAAAAATATAATATATATTAAGCTTTATAAAAATTATTTAATTTTAACTGCGATATCAAAAAAATTATATTAATAAAAAATAAAACTTTTTAAAATTATAAAACAGATTAGCTTTTTTATATTTTGCTTATATTTACCGGACCATTAGCGAGTATATTTAGTTTTTTTTATTGCATAACTTAAATTTATATTTAATAATAGCAATTTTTATAATTGCTTTCGCCCTAAATATTCTAATTTAATATCTATTAAAAATAATAATAAAAATAAGAAATTTTTCAAAATCAAAAAATTTATTACAAAATAAATTACGCCTATAAAATATATCCAATATTTTATATATTAAAAAAGCTATAAATTTAAATATAATTAATAATATTTTAAAACAAAATTTAAAAATATATTTAATTTTATAAAAAAATATAAAAAAAAAAATAAATAAATTTTTTTTAAAAAATAAATATTATTATATATTGCTTATTTTTTATATAATTATTTTTTTCGCCAAGGCATCGAATTTTTTGCAAAAAAATAATTGTTACGGTTATGCCTAAAGCATCCAATATATTCGCTTAGCTAGCTTAGATTAGTTAGCGACTCACTTTATTAGGACTTGCTCTTCCACGATAATAAATCATTTTTCTTCTTCTCCGATTTTGAGCATTTCCAGTAACAAATTTTTTTATTTATATTAATATTTTTTTTAAAATATTTAAAAATAAAAATAATAAATAAATATTTTCGTTCGATATTATAATTTATAATAATAATAAATATNNAATGCTATATTAAAAAATATTNAATTAAATTTTTTAATTTATTTAAAAATAAATAAATACAAATTAAATTACGATTTAATTAATAAAAGTTTATTAAATTAAGCGCAAAAATTTATATTATAAAAATAAAAAAATAAAAAAAATAATTAACAAAGCTTATAACAAATTTTATTTTTAAAAATATATAAAATATATTATATATAATACGCTTTTAATTTTTTTTTATTTTTATAATATATTAAATTTAAAAAANNATATTAATTATNTTATTNNNAATATTTATAATTTNAATTTTATTATTATTTTTAATANATATTTATTGCTTTTATAATTTAATATAATTATAATATATTATAGCTATAATTATATTTTTGCAATTAATGTTATAAGCTTTTTTTATTAATAACATATTTATTTCAAATTATAAAAATATTTAAGCATAATTATATATTACGAACAAAAAATATTTAAAATTGCTATTATAAATTTTCAAAATTTATTTATATATTATTAATATAAAATAAATAATTTTATGCATAATATTATTTTTTTTTAAATATATATAAATAATATTATTATTATAAGCAAAACTTTA